>CM002486.1:5170808-5191684 GCA_000325765.3 Leersia perrieri | reverse complement strand
CTCGAGCTTCTATTGAGCTCGAGCCTAGGCAGCTTGACTCGCTCGAGCTCGGCTCGTTGACAGCCCTACTGCCCCCAGCCGGTCGGAGCCACGCCTGCCAGCGAGCATCGTCCAAGCGCTGCCGGCCTGAGCCATGTGCCTCTCCTTCGCAGCCCACTGAAGGCCGCCCCGCCACCCGCCGCTTTATTCTCCTGTGTGCTGTGCCGGCCCGAGCGGCGCTAGGGGGTCGCCATCACCATTGCCTGCTGCTGCGCCGCCCGCTGCCCGTACTCTTAGGGGGTCGCCGTTGCTTGCTGCTGTGTCTTCGCCGCCGCCGCCCCCTGCTACGCTACCTGTCGCCCCTGATGTGTCACCGCCGCCATACACCCGCCGCCCCCGCTCTCAGGCCATGGCAGTGCGGCTTCTTCTCGCTCCAAACCTAACCAGAGTCAACCCAGAAGACTCTTAACACATCAGTGGAATTGTGTAGGGGATAGGCAGGGGCATTTTAGTTTTTTTGCACATCTTTATTTTCTTTTATTCTTTTTTTTTGTTACAACTCTCACGGTGGAGTTAAAATAGGGCTAGACGGCAGCTTCAATTTTAAAAAACAGGTTCAAAATTACAAACTCAAAAAAATAGGGTCAAATTAGTAGTTAGAACTTAAAATGAGGTCAATTATGTAGTTGTCCCTATATACTACGTCAATTGGGCCAGGCCAGATGGGCTTTTTATTCGCACATTTTAGAAGGTAGGTCTACTTCAGGGTCCCCCGCAGGTGAATAAACGCCCCCGCCTCCACCCCCGAAATATTCCGTGGCCCCGACCCCGGTTCCGCGCGGGGAAAAATCACCCCACCCCCGCCCCCACCCCCGCCCCTACAATCCATGGCAGGGCCCGCCCCCACCGAGGGGGATTGCCAAGCCGGCTTAACTCAGTGTAATCATTAAACCACCAAAACATGCCACTTAGGCATGCCACATCATCTGCGCATGCAAAAGAATGCAACTAAATGACCACCCCACCATTACATACAAAAATAAATAAATAAAAACAACTTTTACCAGGAAGAGTTAAATGGACCATATATCATCAGATATAGTCTTTTAGAATTATCAATGACAGTTGTTGTAGCACAACCACATCATGGAAATGCATTCGCGTTGGACGACCGCTCACAACATGATAAAAGTTTCTTATTTTTTCTTTTTTATTATGCTATATATATGAGGGTATAATGGATATTTAGTGGCCGCCCTTGCATCAGAGGAAGACATAGCATGCCTACGTGTTACTTTTGGTAGGTGATCATGTTTTAAGGACCTGTTTGGACAACTTGAAATATTAGGACCTAGGCTGGCCCCGAAGCAATACGTGAGGAGCAGTATTGGCTATTCACCTTAAGAAAAATCCTGAAAATGTCAGATCTAACGTTCGCCGCCAACAAAGCCATATGCACGGTAGTGACCAGGTGGTTCTGCGGTAGCAACCCCGGTAGCCAATTAATAGGCCTGCTGCTCGATGAGATCAAAGCAGACGACAGCAGCTGCCACCAGCCAGCTTCCTCTTCTCGGGACAGACAGCTTACCGAAGGACTGGGCTCAGGGTTGTGCCTGGGCTATCAGCTTGGCGATGGATGGCCTTGTTTGCGGCCACGGTTCCGGCCTATTATTATTTTAGGGCCTTTCAACTGTATACCATCGAGTTTGCTGCAGTTCAACAATATACCCCTGACTTTGTCTCATTGGACAAAATGTCATCCACTTTAGCTTAACCTCCATCTTGTACCATGACGTCCAGGAACTGTCAGTTAGCATAGGAGAAAAGACGATTTTGCCCTTGGGATAGCATTGAACGAAATTGCCATATATTGATATGAAATTGCCATATATTGATACGAAATTGCCATATATTGATATGAAATTATCATATGTTGAGTAGAAACTGCCATATATTTACCTAATAGTGGGCAGCATGTGGGTATGAATTTGACTAATTATGACTATGAATTATGAGTATGAATTTGAATTTGAATCAATTGTCAGATGATTTTGACAAAGCTTGTACTATGAATTTGAAAACAGTACCATCAATTGTCAGATGACTAATTATGAGTATGAATTTGAATAAAAATTTTGTACAACATGTGGGCACTCCAAAATTTGTAGAAGCAAGTTTATAGGATCGAAGTAGAGCAACATTGAACACAAAGTAGAGCATCATAGTAAAATTGAACACAAAGGTGCATGGCACAATTGAACAGAAAGGTGCATAATATGGTACGTCCACAGGTTTAGCAATACAAAGTTCAACCACACAGGAGCTGAAACAATATAGGGTTCCCAACAACATTAGAATACAAGCACATATCAAAAGTTACAAGCACATATCCATGATGGAAAACCCAACCAAGCAACATCAATCTATCAATTTCTTCTTGCTTCTAGTTGACATGGATGGGCTAGTTGATGTCACTCTTTTCTTGCTTCTAGTTGACATAGATGGGCTATCTGGTGATACTGGTACTGAGCTTGTCTTCTTGTTCCTCATAGCCCTTACTTTGGGAGGTGATGTGCTTTCTTCTATTACAGGAAGGGTGGCACATTGGGTTTCTTGGGTTTGTGGTTCAATTGGGCCACTTGAGCTATATGGAAAGAAATTCATGCATAGATTATTTGAATAGGCATAACAAAATCAGCACACAAGATAGGAATTAAAATCATTTGTAGTGTACGTACCTAACTTATGTAGCATTTTCATTTATAGATGTGATTAAATTAGAACTTGAGCTATCATGTGTAGCTGTCCTCTTCTTTTTGCTGCATGAAAAAATAAAGTTGGAAGTGGCAAGAACTATTTAGTGATCAAGTTTAATAATACAAATAGCTAGTTACCTTGGTGGCTCAACGTAAGTTGGAGTTGATGCATTAGCAGCACTACTTGAAGTTGATGGTATTGTTTTCTTTCTCTTTTGTCTAGATGCATTGATTTCACAACAATTGTAAGAAGGGTCAGGAATAGGGATGGCAATCGGGCGTCACGGGCATGGGTAGTGCCTACCCATGCCCGTGCCTGCCGGGTTATTTTTGCCCGCGGGCGTGCCAGTTACTACATGACGGGCAAGAAAAGATGCCCATGCCCATCGCCCGCGGGCATGCCTGATTACCCGCCAACTTGAGGAAGTGAAGAACAAAAATCTGTAAGCCTTCAACACATTGAAACGGGAAGAAAAGACAAAATCAAACTGAAACTTTAAATTTCAACACAATGACAGTGCTCGGGCTGCATAAAACATAACATACTTTTAACACAACCAACACATATATCAGCATAGAAGAGGCAAGCTCCTTAAATACAATTATCAGTTAGTACTTCATGTCTTCATCTACAAATGGCTAGCACATGAGCAGAATCATGTGACTCTATGAGGCTTTTTCACGCTACTACCCAGTCATCTAGGTGAGTAGCACGAATGCACGATGGCCATTCAAATCACTGCCAATCAAACAAAAAAAAAGAAAAGAAAACAGATCTGAAGGGGGTTGAGTAGGAGGCGGCGCAGCTGCTGGGTGTGGGCGCAGGCTAGGTCGTCGACGCCGTGAGCCGCGCGCCATGGCTGTAGGCCGCGGTCGTCGCTGCCGTGCACCTCCCTGGCTCTCTTGGCAGCGGCTGGAGGCTTGGGGTGTGGGAAACAACGACAAAGAAAAGGGAAGGGAGAGGGAGAGTGATGGCTGGGAAGGGATTAGGAAGGGGGGAAGTAAACCCTAGAAATAGCTTGGCCCCATATGTCAGTAAAATTAGGCGGGTAAACGGGCGAAGCGGGCATGGGTAGTGCCTACCCATGCCCGTGCCTGTGTGCCCGTTGGGTACATGTTTTGACCCACGAAGAAACCCACGGATAGAAAATAGAGAACAAATCCAACCCTAATAAGGTTTTTACCCACGGGTAAACGGGCCCGACTGCCATCCCTAGTCAGAAATAGGAATATCAAGTTAATGCTGAAACAGAATATAGGAAGTGAGTACTTGTTTTTGCCGAAAGAGCATATGCTTCCTTAGCATCTGGATCAACATCTTTGCATGTTTGCCATCTGTGACCGAAGTTTTTGCAAACAGGACACTTTTGACGTCCTGACCTACCCTTACTAGATCCTTTCCCTTCATTTCCACCTTTACGCCTTTTATTCCTAGGTCTCCCTGCAATTCTCTTTAAAATTGGTGGATAAAGGAAGAATCCATGTGCACTTTTAGGCCATTGAGACATGTCAGTAAAACCAGGGATGCGTGGAGCATATGCAGCTGCAAACTTGGCTACACTATAGCATTTATCGACAAAGGACTCTATATGCAAACCCCTCACTGATGTAATGAAGGACAATGCATGTATACAAGGTTTTCCAGAAACTTGCCATTCTCTACAAGTGCATGATTTTGTATCCAAGTTCACCAATGTCTCTTCCCACCTGAAAATACAGTCTATAAATAACAGTGAAATTGAACAATTTTGACTAGAACAAGGGTTTCAATACTCACCTGGAGATTTATCGGTAACTTCGGCCTTGACATATCACTCCTTTCGACATCTAGGTCCAGATCTCTTGTTTTAGCATTCAACTCACTCATGACACTTGGGAGTATAAGATGTCCTTGTAGCTTGTTTGCAACCCTTTTCCTTTTTTGAAACATTTTCATTGTCCTTCTTCTGATCTTGTCCATCAGCTCATATAACATGAGGCCTTTGTGCTTATTGATCCAGTTATTAAAGCTTTCAGCAAGGTTGTTGGTCACATAATCAACCTTTGAGGCACATGAGAACTTGCTTCTAGACCATAACCTGAAAGGAAGACAAAGTAATGAATGAGCAGTGGGAAAGAAATAATAAATGAGGTAAAGTAATGAATGAAAAGTGAGAAAGAAATTAGTTACCTTGGGTGGTGTGTTTCCAGGTATGAAATAGCTTGTGGTTTAGCTTCCTCAATTTTTCCCATGTGATAGGAGTAAGATTGTTCAGTCCATGCATATGCAGCCGGCCACAGGTGCTCATCAAAAACTTTGCCATGGAACTTTAACTTAAAGTTAGTAACTAAGTGGCGCATGCATTCTCGATGTTGCACACCATGAAAGACCTCCTCAACAGCAAAATCAATCCCATTGCCCGGATCTGTGCATATGGCTAAACCATTTACTTGACCTATGGCATGTTGCAATTTCTCCATAAACCAAGCCCAATTCTCACTTGTCTCTGAATCAATGATGCCATAGGCCACTAGGTACAACCAATTATGTCCATCAATGGCACAAGCTGTTGCTAGCTGGCCTCTATATTTCCCAGTCAAATGGGTGCTATCAATTGCAAAGTATGGCCTACAATCCGCTAAAAAACCATCAACACAAGGCTTTAAAGCTACAAACATTCTAGTGAACCTTCTCTTCTCTTTGAAAGTCATGTGGTCAATTGATACTATGCTTCCTGGACACCTAGCCTCAACTTCACATTTCCAGCTATATAACTTGTCAAAACTATTCTCCCAATCACCAAACAATATTTTAAGTGCTAATTTCTTATCAGTCCACACTCTCTTGTAGTTGACATGTATCTTGTGGTTCTCCTTTATTTTGTTTTGCAAGGCAGAAGTCCCAAGATTTGGGTCTTCCCTCAACCAATCCTTCACCTTCTCACATATCCATGATTTGGATGCCCTCTTCACCTTCTATCTCTTCTTGTGCTTGCACACTCATGCTTTGACACATGTACCTTCACCTACATAGACACATGAGAGAGAAAAAAAAAGAGAAGTCAATACAGCGAACAAAAGCTTTAATGTAAAAACAATAAAAAACATTGTTACCTCAATTGATTTTTTATCTGGTGTATGTGATGCATGGATCCTCCAAGTACAACCTTTCACAGGACAATGTGCTCTGAATCGATGAGGTTCACTTTTGTCAATTTCATATTGGAACTCATGCTTAATGGAATATTGGGCTATTGCCAATCTAAACTCTTCAATAGAAGGGTAAACAGTGCCCTCAGCCATTGGTGGGTCATCTTTGTTACTAGATGATACCCTGCGCGTTGCGGCGGGATTTTAAGTGGTAATCTAAAGACTGATCAGTAAGATGGTTTGTGAGATGAATAATGATATATCTTTAACATATATAACATATATGTGGAAAGGTGGACTGTTCAAGCTTAATGATAATACAAAGGCATCGTAATACAATTTAAAAAAAATCAACTGGCAGAACCTTAGTCAAAATATTTCAATGATCATAAAAGAACAAAGGCAATGGCAGAAAAATGTAGAGGACAGATTGCATACCTTGTTATTGTCATGTTTATTCCAGCTGAAGTTGCTATTTGCTGTATCATATGAAAACAACAATCTGTCCAAAAATGTTGTGTGGTTTAACTCTTTATAACAAATCAGCAATTGTTACGAAGATATAGAAGTTTAACTATGATAACATACTTATGAATGGACTGATAAGGTCGATTTTGAGAACATGGATTTCCAAAGAGACCAATAATAAATAGACAAACACTTGTGCCCTTGTAGCAAATTGTGATCACTTTTCGAGCTTGATAAATCAGAGAGGGTAAGGCTTCACCATTGGAATGAGAATAAAAGTGGTATGTACTAACAAAATGACGGAAATATTGAGTGCATCAGCTTTCAAATGTTCTGAAATCGTAATTTTATTACCGAAAGGACAATTGAATTCTCTTTAGCAAAAATTGATAAATCTGAAGGTGGAGACAAAGGGATCATAAACTGCCTTACTATTAGGGTAAAGAGATGGTGCCCTAAAAGTCCATTGACAGGTAGAAGGTTACTCCGAGAATTTCTGTCCATTATCATAATATTAAGCTTTCCTTTTCCTCTAAATTGGTAGTGATGCAACAGCAGCAGCATAAAGGTAAGTGATTATACAGCCAAAACAAACTAAAAGATTTTGAAATCTGCATTTCTAAGAAAAGCTGCCAACATCAAAACAAAAATAATCCCTTAAACCTAGTATGCCTTATGCACACAGTATTAAAATGGAAAAACAAAAACATGAGATGCATGAAGTAGGATATAAGTGTGCAGTTGTGTTACATGAGCAGATAATTAATCTGTTATGCGTTGAATTAGATAGGAAAATACACTCTAAAATATATTGCTACTCCTGCTAATTAACTTCTTTTCAAGATGAATATAGCATAGTAGATTTTCTTTTTTGATTTGGTTCTTGGAGTACTGATCAGATTTTGACTTTGTGATAAAAGTAAAAAATTTCAATACAGAAAGGCTTACTCAAGGCAGAATGATTGGTCAGGACCATAATAACTTGCAACCATCATGAATTGAATGATGGATTGGTTTCTGAAAGGTTTCTCAATAGTTGGCATTCCACACATATGCATGCACTTCTGAAAAAGAAGCAAACATCCAAGTTGCAGAAAATGGATTAGCTCCATGTATTACCAGCAATTTGCTCCAAAAGATTATGAAAATAAACTGGAACAGTGGAACTCAAATCCTTGTAGACAGCTACACATACGGCCAATCACAGAATATAATTAATAGCCACTCAAAAGAATTGCATATCTCACAATTTGAAATAGAAAAATGGGACTTTCAAATGAGATACCATGAGCTAACCTTTGGGCAGAAAGGCTATGGCATCAACATTTCCTTAAAGCACTCGGTACGGACCTGGCGTTCCGCCGGTGCACCCGCCTGCTCGGCACCCTCCTCCTCTAGATCCTCCATGGTAGCACGAACCCACAGGGGTGGCCCTTGACTGTTGCAA
The DNA here is from genome assembly GCA_000325765.3 of Leersia perrieri. Classification (NCBI taxonomy): domain Eukaryota; kingdom Viridiplantae; phylum Streptophyta; class Magnoliopsida; order Poales; family Poaceae; genus Leersia; species Leersia perrieri. The sequence continues at coordinate 5,183,905 of CM002486.1, read as the reverse complement.
CATGGCAGCATTGGCTGCAGAAAAGCAATTCATCAGTCGGTTACGTACTAAACACTGTATTCTCAAGTAACACCTAAAAGAAGTACACCAAATGAGAATTTCATTTTAAAAAAACTTATCTTTCTGTTGCCATGGACAACTTACCACCTATTCGAGGATCACATTCCGGATTGAGAGCAAAACGAATCGTGATTAAGCGACTGAGCACGTACCTCAAGGTTGGCCGGCGCAGGCGTCAGGGCGGTGAGAGAACCGACGGGGCGGAGGTGACTCAGCCATGCTCAGGGAAGGAGAGGGTCCCTGGAGTGCTGGCGGCGCCTCACTCCCCACGGCCATGGCCGGCACAGGGCGCCAGGGCAGCGGCAAGAGGAGAGCAGCGCCGCGCGCCACCCTGGGGGGGGGCGATAGCGGCTCCTCATCCGTGCAGGCACGGAGCCATGGCGGCGGGGAGAGGAGAGGAGAGTCGCGCACGCGAGGGGGTTGGAGGAGGGGAGGAGATCAACGCTGGGAGCAATGGTTCTGTCTCCGTGGTGGGCTGAAGTGGATGAATGGACCTAATGGGCTGAAATCTGTGTACACGTGGCAATAGATCTAAAGATGATCGGTTTTGATCGGACGGCTATAATTACACGATGACGTGGCCTCCTAAAATTGCAGCTTTGTGGGTAAACTATATACGAAGAGAGGATATGCTAAAACAGGGGTTTGATCATCACATTCTGCATCTTTTGTAGCCCACTCTTCATCATCAGAATCAGTACTGTCATCACCATCATTATCATCTTCCTCGTCCTCTTCTTCCCCAGGCACATATTCATGATCAGCATTAGTTTCATCACTATCAGAATCAGAAATATCGCTACCAATTGAGTAGCGATCCTCCTCATTTACACCAACATGCTCATAATGTTGGAAGGGGTTGTCCAGATATGTATCCATCACGCTATCTGTCCCTCTATTACTGATCTGAGAATCAAATGCCTGAGAGGGAATATGAAGTGATGGTGTACACGGCACATCATCGTTCGACTTGGCACAGGTTGCTCTATCAACTCCAGGCATTCGACCATCGCCGTCTCATCTCCACCACCACTGCCACCACCATGAATCGCCTCCTGCCAACAGTCCTTGCCCTTGCGCTGACGGTCGTTGCCCTCGTAGCTGTGGCGCAGATCAAACAAGAACATGATGAAAAAGAATAAAATACAAAATTATTAAAATTCCAAAGTCCACCTTAATCCATTTTGTTGAGTGTCGTCGTTCGCCACTGCCGATGGCCTCAGACCAGCACCGTCACTTGGGAGCGAGGCGATGGTCGGGGCATCCAGTGCCATCGAAAGAGGGGCGGCTGTGGAGAGCGAGGCGGCCTCCGTGTAGAGGATAGGAATGCCGGCACTGGGGATGGAACAGGGAAGGGCACTGCCTGTGGGGCACTATATTTAATGTACTTACCATCACTCTCACGCCCATGACGACAATCGAGAGCGGTTCAGTATAATAAATACGACGCACCGGGAGTGAAACAAAGGAGATAAATGACGAAGATAACACTTCCTCGCAAGTATCTTAATTGCTTCAAACCCATACTCATGCATAGCTAGTCCCCAGGATGTTAATGACTAGCCATACACTTTCATCATAGCAATGACATCAAAGTAAATAGAGGTTCTAAGCATAAGCATAAATAGACCTAAATAGAACCTGGTTATTACCTTGGCTTTCATGCCAAAATAGTAGAGGTTCAGCGGCAAGCGTGTCTACCCATCCACAGGCAAACCGACTAGGGGTAGTCCTCGAGTAAGAATCATCCTGAAAACCAAACAAGCAAGCTGCAAGAACTTGCCAATCAACAATCATCACCTGCAGCGGGGTCCGAGGCAGCAACATACAAAATAGAGAGCAAAAAATCAATACATTAAATAAATTAATGTACTGGCAAGCAAGAACAAACCTAACATGCTACATGCTAGCTTAATTGAAGGAGAGGCAGTGTATAGGTTAATTGCATAAATGCCAATTTTAGTTCACAATGTTTCGCAACGGTAATTTATAAAACATTGTAGTAAAAACATATAAGTAGATCATAATAACAGTATGAGTAAAATAATCACCACTACCCCTCAAGGTAGTAACATACCCATCATCCACCTCACATCATCCATCGTCACCACAAGTTCTCAATTTCACACCCATACCATATTCCCGAGTTCACAATCATTTCAAAACCATAAAACTATACTCATGACACTTCACCATGTCGCTCATGACCGTGAGCACGGCTAATCGATTAGTTTTAAACTCTGCAGAGTTTGTACAACTTTTAAGCCAGATGATGTGATTTGCTCTAGTTTGTTTCGTGCTCGCGAAGCACTACCACACTCTTCAAGGTGAATGCGGTCTAGAGGTCACAACGAAACCGTTACATTATTTATAATTTAGCTTTGCACCAGCAAGATGTGTGTTATTTCATGCTACAGAATAGCACCGCTAGGTGGCAGGCCCACGCGTTAAACCTAGTGCTATGGGCGAAGCTAACCCAGCTTCCCCACGGGGCACGACACCGTTGTATTGGACAACCCCGATCAAATCGTGTGGTAATATGGCCATCACGAATACTAGGCGTGTAGTAATTCGGCCATCACGCAATGAAACAATAAACATAAATCAACATCAACATCATCAACATCACTAGGAGGTACCTCTGAGTTATCAAAACCGACTAACTCATACTCTTCGGCCTACCAGGATGCAAGGCTAAACTTTAAACAACTTAATAGGTTAAGGCCATCCCATAACAAGCACATGTGGTTTGTACGGTATACAATAGTTGGTGATATAGAGTTCAGTCCTTAATCGACTCGGGCGAACGCTCCCCCTATCGGTGTACAACTACCACCATATGCACACCACTCGCCGCCCAAGTCTAAAAGTTTTTCTCATCTTCATTTTAGTTCACAAGTATTCCATGGACACTCCATTGCCCACATTCATGAAAAATCCCAGTTTATACATATAAAGTATCCATCTTGAATAGTGTTGTTGTCGGGAACATAGCAAAGCGTTTAGCGGCTTATTAAGCAAATTAATACCCATGTGAGCACAATGGAAGTACTCCAAACCATTCTTAGGTTACAACCAGCAAGGAATTCAAGTTTCAAGGTGGACAATGCAGCAAATAGGTTTTATCTACCATTACCACATTTAGATAATTTTTACCAAAGTTAATAGTAGCTAACGCATGCAATTTTGCAATAAAATCATTTAGCCCAATAAAACATAGGATCAATGTGGTCAAAGGAGAGGGCAGAGCTTGCCTTGATTTACAATATTCTCCACCAGATCAGCAAGCACAATACACCATTCCTCCGCGAGAATACCGATATGTATACAATTTACGCATATACAAAATAAATACCAAAACAAGCATAAAAACTAAAATGCTTTAAAATGAATGCAAATGATGCAGTGTCTTGGTACTGATTTTATATGATTTATAGTGAAATAGTTTATATTTTATCAGATCCCGTTTGTGAGTTATAAATTTTATAAGTGTGCATGTTTAATTTGAGTTATTAATTATTAAGTGACATTTGGTTCAGATAAGTGGGCATGTTTTATTTATCCAAGTTATAGAGAATGATTTTATAAGTTTAACAGACGTGGTTTCACAATGTTTGGAGCAAGGGTGAATATTTTACAAATTTTACAAGTTCTAGGCACATATTATACTATTTATTAACTTCACAATTTTTAGTGGCATTTTGTTTACATAAGGTTACATATTTTAGTTATCAGGAAAATAGTGCATAAATTTATGAATCCAAAAAAAAAATTTCGACATTATTTGGAGTTCAAATGTATTTTATATGGATTTTACAAGCTATACTTGTTTTTCAGTTCAAAAGAAATCTTATAAAGTATTTTCTAATTAATTCCGAATTTTAAATCAGGCGGGGTCCACGTGTCGGTTTCACCATTTTGAGAGAAGCCCCTCGGGTTCGTGGGAATGGAACCCGCAGTCCCTCGCCACGTGGGCGGCTTCTTTATAAAGAGTTCTCGTGGTTTTAGGTTACTATAAACAAGTTCTTGGACCCACATGTCATTGAGTGTGCACTTACATTTTAGTCCTTTTCGGTTTTAAACTATTTTAACTACGGTCATTAGCGCCTAACGACGAGCTGACGAGGCGGGTCCACATGTCACTGGCACAGGAGGCTGGCTTAAGGCAGAGATGGCGTTGCCGGCGCGGCAGTGCACGTCGCCGGCAGGGGCAGGCGGTGGTCGGCAAGGCTAGAGGGGACCAAAAGGTGAAAGATGCCCAGTGTCAATGCGAACCTATTGGTGGTGGTGCTGTTGGACGGGGTGGCTGGAGTGGCCGGAGTTGTCATCGGCGACGGTCCTAGCGGCGACGGAGCTAGGGGCGCACGGCGATGTGGAGTCTGGGGCTCGGTAATGTCAAATTAGCGCATTCATGTGTTCATTAAGGTTCCCAGGATGCTCACCAAGGCCATAGATGGGCGCGTTAGGGCCTGGGCATTGACGGCGACGTTGGAGTTGGCCGGCGGCGGCAGAAATCCCGGCGGTGACGCGGGTGGCTCGAACCGGCTGAGTACAATCTCTAAGAAGGCATTGAGGGGGTTAGTTTGGGCCTGTAGATGGTGTAAGGACGAGGAATTGCTCAATGGCTCACCATGGACGGTGAATCAATGGCGATGGCGGCGGCGTTCTTCCTCTACAGGACGTTCCGGGCCGATTCCTTCCAGACGGACCTTCAGGAGGACTAGGCGAGGTTTCATGGCTTGTCTCGCGTTGTGCCGGCGTTGGAGACGAAGAGTAGATGACGGCGGAGCGCCGGCGAGGAGGGCGGCGAAGACGTTCTCGTGGTTCACGGCATTAGGGCTCAATTTCTCTTAACCGAACTTCAAGGAGGGAGGGACGAGGCTGATGGCGAGGCGGCTCTGGTTGTCGTAGTCTGAGGCGTGAGGGAACGGCGAGCTCCGGCCGGCGGCGCTCTCGGGAGACCGGCGGCGAGGAGGATGACTCCGCCAGGTGTTTGATCGTCACTATCTGAGTTAGAAATGGTATGGAATGGTTAGGCTCGGTGAGTAGATCTCGTTCCAGTGAACTAAGAGAGGAGCGGATCACCGGAGAATAGATGCAACGGCAACAAACTCGCCGGCACCGAGTAAGACAATGCTTTTCCTCGTGTCTCAGTGAGAAATGGATGTGGGCATCGATAGGAACGTGAACGGAGGAGGGGTTTTGAACTTAAATGGGCAAGGTCGACATGGGGATGGCGTCGTGGCGCGTCCTGGGGGCTTGGGGCGCATGCAAGTGGTGTTGTGGCGATTTCTAGCGATGCTGAGGCAGCTTGGGCGGTGTCTCTCACTGCCATGTTGGTCCCAGGCCATGTAGGGCCCATTGTCATTGATATATAGCAAAGGGACAAGGTAAAAGGAGAATTACTAAGCTAGTTTACTCTCCTATCTTGGCATGCAGGTTTCACCATGATAGAAGAGGGAAAAATTCTATTTGTTGGCTTCTAGTGGTTGTTTGCTTCAAGCTCTACACATGGGTTCAGATGTTCTTGTTATAGGGTCTATGGATTAATTATGGTGGCTAAGTGAATATGGTTAAGTGGTAATAGAATTCAGGAGATTCTAGCCAAAATATTCTAAGTCATAAGGTCTAGGCAGGATTCAGTTTTGGAAGGCTTAGTTGACTATGCTAGAAACAGGTCCATGGCTTGATTCTGGACTTTATTTGTAGAGTATCATATGGTCTAAACTTTGTATGAAAAGGATTGTTCATAAGGGTTAAGGGTTAGGCTGGATCTAGTTCTAGGATTCATATTTGATTAGCTTGGTTGATTAGGCTAGAATAGTTATAGGACTTAATGTTGTACTGATGGCTACGGGATTTGGTTTACTATATTTTGGATGAAAAGGATTTTACTAAAGATTTATGTGTTAACCTTGATAATCTAGCAAATTAGGGTTCGTGATGTTATTGGCTGCAATCCATGGACTCGATTGGTTTTTGAGATGTGCAAGGAAATACTTAGAGGGGGAATTAGTCCAAGAGAAAGATATGGTTTGGAGTTCTCAACATATACAACAACTTCTATGAAATGGTTTGGCAGTATTGGGTTTGACAAGGATTTGAGAGAGAGATAAAGAGGGCTACTTAAGTTAAATTTCAGGTTCTAGGGCTGAATATTTTCTAAGTCATAGGAGTGATGTTTAGGGTTCTAGTTGCTAAGTGTAATCGACTATGGTAAGGAAATGTAACACCATTGATGATGGGATTTTTAGTGAGTTAACAAGGTGTCCTAAACTTTGGTTAAAGTGGATTTTATATAAACCTATTGGATTGGGCTTGATGATCAAGGAAAGACGTCTTGATGATGTTGATATCCATGGCTAGCCGAATCCTATGCTTTATTGAGATTTGGAAATAAGAGAAGAAATATTTAGGGAGATAATTAGCTAGGTCAAGCAAGTCCTAGGTTTTAGAGATGACAACTTAAGGTAGAACTTGGATGAAAGGGGTTCTCATGTTGGTGTTTGGTCAAGGATTAGGAGGAGTGTAAAGAGGGTATTAGGGTTAGAATTGATTCTAGTTCTTGCTAATTTTGATGTAGATCAACAAGGCCTATTATAAGTTATAAAATTACTAGGAAATTCATGTTGCATTCCTTGTGAGGGGAAGTATATGTGGGAATTTTCCCAAGATTTTTAGATGTGTATTTTATTTCTAATAATTAATTGGTGATTGCTCGTCTTACATGCAAATGCCCTAAATGATATGCAAGAAATTCAAAAAGGATAAAAATAAGTCAAGCATGCCTAGATATGTTGTTTTAGGTGTAAGTTGAACCATTATTTTATGTGCTATAAATAATTATGGAACTACTTTCTTGTTTTCTTAATTTACTTGGTTTCGTTTTTAATGAGGTTATGGGATTCCAATTTCTTCATGCAAGGATACTCTAAAAACATTACAAAGACAATCAAGGCGCTCAAGACCAACAAACATGGGCTAGTTTATTACTTGAGTTTTATCCGTGTTTAGGTTACAATTAAAATAGTTCTAGGGATGGATGGTGAGTTGGTTTAGTGCAATTAGATTTTTAGTTAACCTAGGAGTTGTTTATCTAGGTTCATCATCTCACGCAATTTAGATATACAAGGTTAGTTGGTTTTTGTTACATGAGGTTCTGATTCTCTTTGTTGTTCAATCAAAAGGAAAAAGTTTCAATTTGTTGCAAATTTTAGGAACAAGTTTATTTAGCTTGGTTACAACACACAAGGAATTTAAATTCTCTGGTTTTATTTTTTCTGGTATGTTACACTGCCAGGGGAAGCGGTGGACAGTGAGGCGGCATCGGTGGCGGGGCTGCCCCTTCCGACACCGGGGACACAACCTGGGAGGGCGCTGCCGGGGAGCGCTGGGCCAATGGTGGAGAGGGAGGGAGCGCTGGGCACGGAGTTGGGGAGGCCGCTGTCAGGGCAGCCGATGGAGAGCGAGACAGCGCTGGGGACGGAGCTGGGGCGGGCGCTGTCGGGGCCGCCGTTGGAGGCCGGGTCACCGTCAGTGGCCGCCGAGCCCGGCGATTTGGCCGACGGCGAGGGGAGCGACGATTGATGTCGGCCCGGCGGTTTGGCCGACGGTAGCTCCCTAGTACGGCCTCGCCCCACCATCGGGCATCCGCCTAGGCGGCGCTGCCCAACGACCTCCCAGGGTGGCGGCAGCAGCGGCGGCTCTCCAGTGGGTTGCTAGGGTGGCGATGGCTGGATCGGATCGGGAGCAGGGACAGGACGAGCGCAACGTCAGGTCAGGTGGCGAGTTCGATCGGATCGGGAGGGAGGAGAAGAGCGCTCAATCTGGTGGGGATAGGGTTGTGGACTTGTCAATATTTCAGAGGGGTATTTTGGGTATTACTGTAGAAATAAACAGGGATAACGGCAGATTTCTCACGGACGTTGGACGGCGATGGTATAAGATCAAAGTTAAAGAAAAGATAATGGTATATATTAGAACTCAATGAAGTCAGGGGTATATTGTTCAAATAGGAAGAAGTCAGTGGTATGTAGTAGAATTTCTCATTATTTTATTACAACATCAAGAAATCTCACGAGTAGCTGGGCTGGGAGCCCTAGACTAGCATCAAAAGTGTTCTCTCTTCTTCTGCTTGGAATAAGTTCACTTGTACTGCCTCCGTTTCAGATTATAAGGCGTTTTGACCTTTTGTTTTTAACGTTTGACCATTCGTCTTATTCAAAAATTTTGTACAAATACAAAAACTAATAAACCATGCTTAAAGTATTTTTGATAATAAAACAAATCACAAAAAAATATATTTTCAAAATTTTTTGAATAAGACGAATGGTTAAACTTTATAAGCAAAAAAGTCAAAACGCCTTATAATCTGAAACGGAGTTAGTATCATTCATGTTCAGATCGAATTTTAAAATAGTCCTTAATCCAAAATACCAGAAATATTGCGCAAACCTTCTAATTGTGGCGGTCTAGAGGCTGGTTTTAGCTGATTTGGCACGTTAACTCCAGTCCAAATCACTAAGAGAACATAAAATTTTTCTTAAAAAATTGGTATGAGGTCCACATGTCATCTCTTATGCAGCGGCGGAGGAATTCACGGTGAGCTTGAGGCCTCTCGTTCGAGCCGCCTCCCGCCAAATCATGTTGTAACTCCTCCCTGAGATCAACTAGATCGACGCAGCGACGGCGGCGCTCCGGTTCCGCCCTCTTGGCCTACAGCGACGAAGACAAGAGAGCTCCGTGATTTCAGCCCTCGGTAGTCAACCACCGACTACGGTGACAGTGAGCATGGCCACCGGCTGGTGTGCCACCTCGCACTGCATGGGTGAGGAGGATCCTCTATCTACCTCTGGTTTTGAGGATATAGCTAGCCGGTCGGATCTGAACCCTCGTTGTAGGATGACTGCGGTGGGATAGGTAGGGACGAGGAAAGAGGTGACCATGGCACACTTGGTCTCATGCTCGGTGTCCTCGGACCCTTCTTCACCGTCAACTCATAATTGGACAAACGTGTTTGGAGAGCTCGGCGGTGGAGAGGACAGCTGCTCGACGCCACAGCAACAGCTCCAGAACCCTGTCGATCGCACATAGGGCTGTCGTTCTCATCTCCATCAATCTTGAGGAAAAGGAAGTTTGTCAGGGTTATGGATACCACACCCAATAGTAATTAATTAAGCTTGGTGGGGCCCACCATGTATAAGTCTTGTACGTAATCATATCTCGTATATAGAAGGAGTTTCGGATAAGAAAGGACAAGAAGATTTCTATATAAAGACTAATTACTACCAGATTGTATCCATATTGGTCTCCCTAGTTCTAATTGGACAAGAAAATATTTATGGGTATAAATACAAGACCTTAGGAGGGGAGGAGGACAGAGGGACACACAAGTCAGAATACACACGCCATCAAACACCGATATCAGAGATAAGCCTAGACAGACCCAATATGGTGCCTACGGAGGCCAACAAGAGGGATCTAGCATCATATCTGATCCCGATGAGTTTGTACATGGGGAGGAAGACTACCCACCAAGCCCACCATGTATAAGTCTTGTACGTAATCATATCTCGTATATAGAAGGAGTTTCGGATAAGAAAGGACAAGAAGATTTCTATATAAAGACTAATTACTACCAGATTGTATCCATATTGGTCTCCCTAGTTCTAATTGGACAAGAAAATATTTATGGGTATAAATACAAGACCTTAGGAGGGGAGGAGGACAGAGGGACACACAAGTCAGAATACACACGCCATCAAACACCGATATCAGAGATAAGCCTAGACAGACCCAATATGGTGCCTACGGAGGCCAACAAGAGGGATCTAGCATCATATCTGATCCCGATGAGTTTGTACATGGGGAGGAAGACTACCCTGTCGATGACAGCTAGATAGGTTACCCCAAATATTGTATTTTGTGATTTTGATGAATATAGAGTAACACCGACTTTGGACAAGAGAAGTAGGACTATTACCTATCAGACAAAGGGCTTGAACCTGTATAAAAATCCTTGTCTCCATCTCTTTTGCTTCAATCTCGCAATATACCCTGGTACCGACGATTATTAGTTTGTCACTGAAAGGTGGGCCCACATATGCCGAGTCATCACTCATCATCATAGAAAAATACTACCAAAGGACTATATTTGAACCAGTTTTATAAGTTTAGAGTATAAGATTTCTGGTTTTGCGGATGATGAATCTCAATAAAACTCGATTATTAGTTAAGGGATACAAAGTGGACTTATGTCCCTTGGAAATAGAGTTACTCTATGATACACAATTGAGATAGCTCTATACTAGTGAAGTTCCACGTCAGTAGTATGATAGGATTTCTTGTTTTGTGGATGATGAATCTCAATAAAACTCGATATTAGTTGAGGGACACAAAGTGGACTTATGTCCCTTGGTAATAAAGTTACTTTATGATACACAGTTGAGATAGCTCTATACTAGTGAAGTTTCACGTCCGTAGTATGATAGTCTACTACTTAAAAAGTTCGTAGTGGTGATGGTGAGTCCTGTGTGTCCTATATTTTTTCACTTACCGTTTTACCCCGCAGCCTCCCTCCCCGCACGCGCGCCTTCTCTCCGCCGCCGCTCCGCTCCCGCACACGCTCCTTTCTTTCGTCCCCACTGCCGCATCCATCGTGCTGATCCATCCTCTCCACCAGATCGCCACTGTTGCCGTCCTCCTGGCCATGTCATTGTCAGCAGCGACGCCTGCGCCGGAGCCAACATCCAGCTGCTCCCTTCCGCTGGGACCTCCCCGCCGGTGAGAACTGAGAACCCGCCCACACACGCATCCATCACTCCGCCTTGGAATCCCTACTCCCCGACCTCTCCATCATCATGTGGCCTCTCTGTACCCTTAAATCTGTTTGGCAGGTGTTTGTTGAAAATAAATTTTATTTTGTAATATTGTAGATGCACGCACTCTATCATGTCTGGTGGGTGTTTGTTGATTTGCCGTTGAGGGAGGATGTGCATTCTTGAATTCTATTGACTTGTGAATATAGGTTGTACGAAGAACAAGCTTGTTTTTGCAGGTTATGTTGCGTGTTTGGACCTTGAGTATGTATGTATGTATACAAACACAATTTCTGACGCAGATTGCTTCGGAGAGTTCTTTATATGGCCTAGCTGTCCGCTCGCAAAAAAATATGTATCTTGATAGGTATTGTCTTTAAGACTCATAGACTATGGTAACTACGAAAGCCAGCATGTTTGTCATCTGTGCATCATGGAAAACTTATTTACCTGTATCAAGTATCAACTGTTTGGTTTCCTTTTGCTCCAGGCTTCTTTCCACCACACCTTTTTCAATGAACAAGACAGGAAGTATACGATTTTCATAATTGAATGATGCTTTCTGAACCTCTGCAGATGAAACCATACCATATACGATACTACAGTTCTACAAGATATTCAGAGATGAGAGATAAGTACATCACATATTCAAATATATAAAGCTTTTCCTTGTTCTGATATGTGATGATCCATTCTGTTCCAAACTTCCAATAAGCTCAAGATATCAGAGTGTAGTATCCACTCATGTGCATGAACAAATGGTCCAAAAAAAATAGTGTTAAGTGTTAAAATATGTAAATCCATTTTTGTCTACAGCAACACATCCATGTCGATGGCCAGGCAAGTATGACGAAATGACATTGGAGGTGTTCCTACTGGTGTATGGTGGTGCCGCCCCCATGACTTACTGAACTACCGATGTGCTCTGGGTGTTATCTACTTGATGTTCTGAATAAAATAGAAGGTCTCTATCATATTATCATATTTAGTGTTGGCATGTTTGTTAGCTCTGTGTTTCAGGGGAACATTTTTCGATAAATTTGTCCTGAGCTTGAAGCATAGGCTAAACATGACATTGGAAGTTTGGAACATCCTTGGACAGTGCGGCTGCTCCTCAACCCTCGTGGTCCTCCTGGACAGTGCCAATGGGGCCATGAAAGTGAGTATGATCTGCACATAAAAAATGAAATCACCTGTTCTATGCGTATCTTCTCGGTGCTCTATGTTTCTTTGAATCAACACTTGCATTTGTCAAAACTTAAAATTTATTGAACATTGTTACAGAAAGTCCACGTTCTAACTCTTTTTAGAGGATGAACTTCAGAGTATGCCTTTAATGCAATGGTGCCCATCCAAGCTGTTGAAGCATGAGACGAGAGAACATTTGTTCTCAAAATTTATGGTGCAATTTATATAGTCTTAGTTCCCTCAAATGAGTATTAAGATCTTACAAACCCCAAATCCCCATTTTGAAGGAGATCAATGTCCTATGTCTTTCTACCAATCTAAGCATAACATGAACTTTTATTGCTCTCTCCACTTTGCATGTAAAAATACACTAGCTGAATGGACCACACAGCATTTCCTCTTTATTCTTAAAAAAAAACCATCGAAACACATGGGCCACTCAGCTAGTATACATAAATAAAGAAACGCATGGGCCACTCAGCTAGTATACATAAATAAAGAAAGGGTTAAAAATTGTCGTATAGTATGTAGTAATATGGGCTATTTAGGAAAAATTGTCATTATATTTTTCTAGTTAATTGGTTAAACATGAATATTCGTGCAAAGTTAAAAATTGTTAAGTCAATGATGGGTAATTTTTTAAATTACTAAGTCTATTATCAAAACAATCATATAAATAAAGAAAGGGTTAGATTTTATCCATGATAATATTTCTATTTGTAGCGTGGTGTACCGACAGAACTCTAGTAATAACCTGACGAGACTATTGTACAGCTTGTACGGATCATACTGATTGTCATCATGGGAGTGTTATATATTGAAGGCCACCCCTCCCACAATGGATGTACCGTGTTTCCCAAACTCTATGCACTATCGACCCAACAACTACGGACCAAACTAGGCTTGGCAACGGGGCGGGTTGGGGCCGGGGTGGACCAGAACGCCCCCGGCCCCGATCCCCGAACTCTTCCCCCGCCCCCGGCCCCGAAGGAAAGAATGGGGAGAAATTTTCCCCCGTCCCCGGCCCTGCGG
>CM002486.1:5112718-5160077 GCA_000325765.3 Leersia perrieri | reverse complement strand
ACCCACAGCTACCACACCGACGGCTACCACACCCACAGCTACCACACCCACCGCTACCGCACCGAGCGCTACCACACCCATAGCGTGGCGACGTCCAAGGAAGAGAGATGACCTTTGAGATGAGTGACCAGGACGACTCCGAGATCACGCTTAACATACCGTCTAGTTAGGCTCACCGACTGCAACCCAACTCTCACTTTGATGGAGAGACTAAAGCTAAGCTTCGACAGCACGACGGAAGAGGTGGATGCTACATAGGTGTCGGGTGAGGGGACGGACGCGAGAAGCTCACGTTTCATCACCTTGTTAGGTCGTGGTGGTCGGTGTTATGCACCGAGCAACGCTTCCCCTTCGAAAGCGCAGATGGTCACCTGATGCCTGCATCCTGGCCGGGCCTGCCCTATCGTCCCGAGGTGGGCACCTCCCTCCTTCGCGACGAACACAAATGCTTCTTCCGGGGTGGGCAGGTGAGGCGAAGCAGAGTTTTATGGCCATGTCATCGCAGTAGTCACCAAATAGCTCGCAGGTGAATTGGGTGTTGTTATCCGTGATGATACGGTTAGGCACCCCAAAGCGGGCGATGATGCCCATGATGAACCTATGGACCAAAATACCTATCGATTTTCGCGATAGGGCTTTGTTGATAACAATGTTGATGGCCCTTAAATCATAATATCTGACCGTCAATGCCTGCATAAAATGGAATAATGGAACATTCAACCTAGTGGTAGGGTTTATTACTAATCATTTCTACTAGTGTTAGTGAAATATGTCCCTGGAGTTATTGTATCTTCCTGGAAATTCATTTTTACCATTTAGATTTGGTGATTGACATTATGCCATCTACAACCTTAGACAATTCTTAGGGGGAGAAGAGGGCTATACAATGTCGGATGTTAGGCTCCATGGCGGGGGTCCCTGGGGCCCTCTTTTTGATCGGTTCGGTTGAGGGTCATGACCGGGGAGCGTGGGCGAGGGGATGAGTACACAGAACCATGCGTACGTGCACCTTGGCCCTCAATGCTGAACTTGCGCATCTTGATTGCCGAGATACGGATGTGAGGAGTAATGCGAAATATGGTGGGTGAATCACATCACCACAAAGGTCGGCCTTAAATATCGTATGGACAGGATGGATTGATAAGACATGGGGGCTTTTCCAGCTCCATTAGATAGTGCGGGCTGCGTGGGTGCGCCACACCTGCGCAGATCGAGTTGCCCGTCTGACGACAGGTGTTCGCCTGGAAAAAAGGCGAACCGAGAGACCTGGTGGGTTGGGCAAGCCCAGCAGCAACACATCAGCTCATGAGATGGGATGTGCAGTATGAGTCACCCCTTCCTTTTCGATGACTCACCTGAGCACCCTCGGTCCCAGGCACCAAGCAGAGCTAGCCTGTTTTTTTTTCTTTGTAGTGATGGCTCATGGGGGGGAAGTTCTAAAGACATGTACCTCTTGATTCCCCAATAATTGGGGAGGTTGGAAGGCATTAAATGGAGGTTACAAGGTGAGCGCCCCCTCAGTCATGCGTGCCCCCTAGAGCCATATCCCCCGGGTATCTGGATCCTCTACCTTTGGAAACTAAAGTGACGGTGTGACTTTACCCCTCTATCCACCGTCCAGCTCATCCAACAGAGGAGATTTCTTCTAGTGCTAGTGATGAATAATCTTTTCTTGTTAATCCTGTACATGGGCATCGATGATAAGGTTTTTCAATCTGGTTATTATTTTTTAAAAATTCAAATACATAATTGGTGGCTATAAATTTCATTGGAATTTTTAAAGTTTATATTTTTAATCCAAATAACAAGTATGTAAACAACTCTTGTTGCACATGTATGTTTATCTATACTGCTTTAGTAATTATCTACAAAACTATAATGCTTTAATAATATTTTTCCGTTCTCTCACTATTTTTATATTATAACAAAATAAGTAATGATTTTTTAGTAATTTAGTGAATTCATGTACATGTTTTAAAATTTTTAAAAACCAATCTAAAATCACATAATGTCATCCATAACCACTTTGAATCTATTCAAAGGATGGAAACAAGAGATAAATATAGAACAATTTTGAAGTTGAGGAATGAATTTTGCACTTTGATGAAAGTTTAGTGATATAAAATAGGGTGCAGTGACTTGAGTTTTACTGCCGTAAAATTAATTTAATTAAAAACGTATTTTCAAAAAAAAATTGGTTCTTTTGTTGTATATTAGTCCTAAGTGCCAAATAGATCTCAACTCCTTGTCCCCCTGGCACCAAAATCCCAATCCGAAAATTCCTTCCAAAACCAAAACTCCCGAACTTCCTGATTCCTTTTTATCGCTATTTCTATTCGATCCCAAAACCCTAGACCATTTCCTCATGAGAGTCCCGAAACAGAAATCATATTCCCGGTCCTTCTAAATCTTCCTTGTTTCTGGAAATGACCAAAGGATTTACACTCCAAGTACGTCCTTTTCCGGGAATACATCATCTTTTTCTGTAGCCCAGAGTTTTCCCCAAAATTTGAATATCAAATTCTGAATTTGAATCACCATTTGCTGTACTTCAACTATCTATCCAAAATCCTAGCAAATTGTGAAGACTTTTCCCTGGCTCTTGGGCTAATTCCTCCGCTTCCCTCCTTCTCTCTCCTGTTTTCCCCTGCCCTCTCCCACACCGCGCCTCGGGCCTCGGCCTGCTAGAGCCACAGCCACAGCCCAACGCCCACTCTCCTCCCACGCCTACACTCCTGGGCCTCGGCCTGCCCGAGCGGGCCAACCTCCCCCCCGCGCCGCCTTCTTGGCCCACAGCCCGCTCGCGCGGACGCCGCAAGCGCACGGCCACCGCTCTCCCTCACGCGCGCGCGACCATGTCATAGCACCCGTCACCGGCCCCGCAAGAAAACAAATCGAGCGGCTGTCCACTCGCCATCGCCCGGACCGCCGCCGTCGCCGGCAAAGCCGTTCCCGACACGGTCTCAGCCACGCCGCCTCCCCGCGCGTCACTAGCACTGTTGTCGTCACCGCCACAATGAATCCTCCTCACACCACCTCACCGCGCGTCCCCAACCGCCGTTTTACCCTCTCCACCGAATGTCGTCCTGCCACGACGAGCCGCCCGACCGGCCGCCTTTACTCCGCACTACAATCCCGCGTCACGACACCGCGTCACGCCGCACCGCGAATTATCACCTCGCCCCGACGCGCCGGGCCTCGCCGTCCGCCGCTCCACGATGGCGCCGACCGCCATCCCGCCCCATCCCCGAGCGGCCGCGTCGCCATTACTCCTCCGCCCCACCTCCCTGCAGCAACGCGACGCTCGTGTCGTGACGCCGCGCCACCGTGCCCGGTCACGTCGCCTCTAACGCCACCATGTCACGACACCCGCGCCGCACCGCTCGCCATAACTCCGACTGCTACGCTGCCGACAGCGTCTGCGCCTAGCCTTTAATCACCGGACCCGCCGCCGCTCATCGTCATCCACCCGCCGCTGAACGCCTATAAAAGGCGGTGACCATCACCATCTCGCCGTTCCCTTTTCCCTTTCCCCTAACCACCATCCCGTCGTCGCCATCCATGTCCACCATCACTCGCCGCTGGCACGCCGATGCAACGCCCCCTATCTCTCTTCCTTTCCCCGGTCACCGGCACACTGGTCGCCATTGTCGCCTCTTCTTCCTCCCGGAGCCTGCCGCGCCGAGGCTTGGCATCAATGCCGCCAGGTGCGCCTCCCTGTCGCCGCCGACGCCTCCTTGCCGCTCCACTGGCATCTACCGTCGCCAACTCACCGTTCTCCCCCCTCTCGGTGTACTGCGCAGAGAAAAGAGAAGAAAGGAGGAAGAGGGACATGACAAGTGGACCCCACTCGTCAGCCCCCCCCATTCTCTCTCTCGATCAGGCCTCGCACTCTTTTCTTGTTGGGCCGGCCCGCGATTCGCTCGGGCCTCCATTCGCTTTCTAGTTATAAACAAAAGTCCGTAACCGATCCTTCCTCTATCCAGCCCCGAGCCCACTCTATTCGCCAATTAAGTCTAGTTCAGATCCCCCTTTCCTCCTCCCAAAAGAACAGCACACAATGGGCACAAGTCTACTTGGCATCCCTCTGTCTCCAGGCTCCAGCCCCTTAGAAATAGAGGTTCATCTTTGGTCCTCCCTCGTTCTACTACATAGTCCACCACACATCAAATAAGTTCACTTCTGGTCCTTCACTTCCCAAACACTTAAGCCCATCTCCCTTTAAATAAAAGTCTAGTTTAGATCGTCCTTCTACACTTACGCCCAATCCTTCCCAATAATTTCAGAATGTGTTACCCTACAACATAAATCCTAAATATTAGGATTAATCTCCACCAGTATCCAAATAAATCCTTTTCCAACATTCCAGAAATTCCGCCGACCTTTTGAAATTCATATCTTTTAATCTGTAAGTCCGTTTGACCCCGTTCAACTTCCTAAATTCCTCCAAAAATAAGATGTACCCTATGGCACTATTACTTATACTTTTATATTTCTTTTTATAGGTCTTTTTAGGGTGTTCTCCCTTGTTTGATCGAATAGCAAATGTTTTGGGAAGTTCTTGTACAAAGACGAAGATCAAGACAGGGTATCAACCTACGACTCAATGGGTTTTTCTCGGATCGATCGCGTGTTGGATTTATCTGGTTTTCTCTGAAGCTTGAAGACCGGAAAGATCGTCACCCAGGCAAGCCACTCTTTGATCATATTGCTCCTAGTTTTTTAAAATAAAATATTTGCAACTCGCATTAGGATGTGCACGATTATACTACCCGGCCTCGATTAATATAATCGATGGACCCACCCAGTAGTTGCATCACTACCCGTAGGGCTCGAACATATATACGGTAAATCTTTGTCGATACACCCCTAAGTTACTGTTGGAATACTCATACTCTTGGGTATGTTTATCCATCTTAAACCCCCAGCTTACTACCATATTTACCTTTTGGGATAAAGGTGAGGAAATGGTTTTTCGGGAAAATGGTTTGCGAAGTGAAAACTAGTTTTGGGAAAATCATGTGATGCAGACTCGCACCTGTGTGGTTGGGGTTTGTGGTCGCGTATAAGGATCGATTCCTTTGGGAATTTCATCTGAGCATCTTATCGTACGACCACGCGGGAAACATGGGAACCCTGGATGAGTACTCGGTTAATTCTTGTGGGTCTTGTATGTCGATGGTTGTGAGGCACACTGGGGGTAAGGTGTGGTGCGTACGGGAATCGCCGGGATCTTGCCTTCAAGGAAGATACGGGATTCGAGATCGCTGGTATCAGCCTTCGAGAAGAGATACGGGATCCATGGGTATCCCTGGGTGTTCTCTAAGTGGATGACGCCTGCGTAAATAGCCTGATACTGGTTGCGCGGTTAGTCGACCCAGCCATGCGACATGAGATTGTCAGGACTTAGCCTTGGAAAGGCCTTGTCACGAACTTCCGATTCATGGCTCGTTTTGGTGTTAGTTTCGTGTCGTGTGGGTAACGCGTACAACCTCTGTAGAGTGTTAGAACTGTTCGAACAGCCGTGCTCACGGTTAGGAGCAAATGTGAGGTGATTCTCTTAGCGTAGTTTTTGTTTTACCAATGTTTTGAGAAAAAGCTCTCTGGGATGGGAAAGCGTGTGATACGAGTTGTTGTTGTTGGAGTGCGATTGAGAGGCCTTCTTAGCTGGAGATAGGATCCGCGGGATCCGGGAGTCGAGGCATCAGGGATGCTCGACGTTGAGATTGCGATATGGTTTGAGTTAATGCGATTTTTGGAAAAATAGATGAGACATGATTTGAGCTTCGTGACAAATCATGGTCATGGATGTGTTGCATTACCTGATATATTTACCATTACAGTTATTGATTATTGAAAATAATTAAAATCCTGACACACTTATAGTAATTTAGAAAAATCAGTTTTTTTTTACACTTACCCTAGCCATTCTTTGAAGCCTGCATAATTCACATTTTCGTGGTTTGCAAGTATGAAAGTACTCACCCTCCTTTTGTTGTTGTTTTTCCTCCTGCTGCGAGATCAGGTTGAAGACGTAGACGCCGAGGAGTTTCGTTTCTAAACCCAAACCACTGCTTGTGGAATGGTGTTCTGACTGTGCTTAAGTCCGCTACTTCTATGCTTTGATTTGAGGTTGCTATTCGGGGCCTACCCGAAGTCACAACGTAAAGGTATTATTTACTTGATAGAAAAGTTTTGTTTTCATCCTGTTACCGTGGGTACCAGCATCGTATTTCTAGGACTAGTATCTGTTACGTGGTTCCATAGGGAACGGTTCACTGTTCCTCTACGGCACGCCCTCCTTCGTGTCACTTGTTACGGTGGCCAAGGGGCGGGTCGTGACATTGGGTTTTCTCTAAAATAAAGGACAGCCAGTATCTTATTTTTTCTTTTACTAATGCAAAAGTAGGAGTAATCGATATGCTCCAGTAACATAAGTAATTAATCAATATTATTGTTCCCATTGATTAATGCTGACGATGTAGAATTAGCAATCAAATATTGTTCTTTGGCAGTACCCAAGTCGTGGAGAACCTTCCTCCGATGTATAAGCTGAACGGTGGATAGAAGGGCGTGACTTTAGTGGCTAAAGGTCAAATCTCCCGGCAAGGTGCCGAGGAGCCCTTGTCCCCATAGCCATTAGGCATGAGGAAAAGTTATTAGTTGTAGTCACACCCTGAAACCGAGTTTTTGGGACTTGCGTGACACTGGAGCTAAACAAAACTCACAACCTTTCGTGTGTAATGTTTGAATTTTGCACCAATAAATAGAATAATTTTAGCTAAATTTTTCTTGCAAACTTGAAAAATTCAAATAGACTTTCCATTAAAATTTGAGAATTTCATCTCCAATTTGAAATCTTTCGGCCAAAACATTTAGAAACAATGTACTCAGTTTTTGAAACTTTTAACCAAAACTTTAAACTTTCAACTCAATTTTGAAAACTCTCAACTAAACTTCTAAAGTTCCATTTATTTATTTTCAAACTTCCAATCATTTTCTAAAAAAAATTGAAACTACCAATTGAAAATTTTAAAAACACTCTACTCCAAATCTGATACTTTCAGCCCAAATTTAGAACTTTCAATTGAAATTGGAAGCTTTTCGATTGGTTGTTTAGAAACTACAAATTGAACTCTTTCAAATCTAGTACGGCTTGTTATCGACGCATCATGCGTGCTTGCAGAGGGGAGTCATCACGTAGCGCTAGGGAAGCCCGACTCCGTGAACGAGTTTTTGTTCCCGGCAGCACGTGGAATGTCAGTTTTTTATTTTTGGATTTTTTTTCTATACCACAATAATGTAAAAATAAGTTAAAAATATGTAAAAATTGTGTTCATCTAATCCAATTAAATCCCGTATCTTCCTGATCCATTCCAAGGTATGGTCCATGATTTTGATCTTGCAAAACAAAACGAAGCCGAAATATTAGCCAGAGAAAATCTCTTTAGAAGCTAGGTAACGGAAACGAAACAGAAGAAAGAGGAAAATTCTCCTAGTCCTAGGTCTTCTCTCGCCGGCCGTCATCTTCACCTTCGCCGCCGCCGCACCAGATCGATGTCGCCGGCCTGCTCGAAGACGATCTCCACGAGCACCCCGGCGACAGCACGGGGCAGCCACGTGTTCACCATCACGGGTTACAGCAAGCACAGGTCAGGCATCTTCTCCGTCGGCGGCCACAACTGGTCCATCCGCTTCTACCCCGACGGCGAGTCCGACGACATCCACGACTACATCTCGGTGTTCCTCGAGCTCATGACCAAGAACGCCGTCGCGCACCTCTCCTGCGACATCCGCCTCGTCGACCAGATCACCGGCGTGCCGTCGCCGTCGGTGAACCGGACGGCGCCGAGGCTTTTCAAGCAAAACCACGGCAGCAGCCTCGTCCCGCGGAACGGGTGCTTCATGAGGAGGAGCTATTTCGAGGCGTCGGATTACCTCTGCGGTGATCAGCTCAGCATTGAGAGCATTGTCACCGTGATCAAAGGATCAGACGTGTCGAGAACGAGATCATGTGATAACAACTACAAGATCTGTGTGCCGCGGCGGTCCGACGACGTCGCGGCGAGTTTTGGCAGGCTGTTGGAGCCCAAGGAGACATGCGATGTTAGGTTCTCTGTTGGAGGGGAGACATTTGATGCACATAGGGCGATCCTCGCGATACGGTCGCCTGTCTTCATGGCGGAGCTCTTTGGGCCGATGAGGAAGAAGGGGACGAAGTCGATTGTCGTTAAAGATATGCAGCCTGATGTATTCAGGGCGATGCTTCGCTTCATCTACACCGATTCGTTGGATACGGTTGATGTCCTCCAAGGGGATGATTATAGCGCGATGATTCGCCACTTGCTCGTCGCTGCGGATCGGTATGACATGGAGAGGCTGAAACTGGAGTGTCAAAGCATCCTATGTGAGCATCTTGTTGTGCACAATGTGGCAACTACTTTGGGCTTGGCTGAGCAACATAATTGTAGCATTCTCATGGATGCTTGTATTAGATTTATGGGCTCTTCAGCAATGGATGATATAGTGGCAACCAAAGGGTTTGTGGACCTCAAAGATAATTGCCCCACAGTCTTAGTGGATGCTCTGGTTGAAGTGGTTAAAGTTAGTAAGTTCAACAATTAAAAGATAGATGTCATCTTATTGTAAAATCAGTCGACAATTGGCTAGTTCATTCATTGTCAATTGAATTGATATATAATCGTTTTCATTTACCCTAGGTCAGGTACTTGGCAGGATCAATCAAAGATATGCTACTGTCTTGTTTAGTCTTGTGAAATGCTTGATACGTTTATCTATATGTGACTGTCTGCTTCTATACAAGCTTGTTGTTATCCTTAATTTTATTATTTCCGTCAGTGTCTCGACTCTTTACTACCAAAGCGTTTGCAAAAGAATCCTTTTTATCATATATTAGGAACTTGTCAAGCTATAATGGTTGTCTTGAAATAAGGTGTCATCATTTTGTTAACATATCAATAGCATGTTGTTACGGGAATATAGCATCGTGAATACAACATCAGCTTTGACATTGCTGTTCAATTCTATTTTCTTGAAAACAAATGAGTGATCATATATAGTTGACAATTTGACAACAGCAGTATGTTACGGACAGTATTGCACAATTCTTGCAGTCTTTTATGTTGTGTGTATATCCAAATCAAAATTTTAGTTTTCCGGAAATCAAATTTTCAGAAAACTAAAGTTATAACAGAACCAAAAAAACACATGAGAAAATGTTTGCATTTATTTGGTCAAGCACTGTGGCAATAGCTGTGGGATGGTACTGCTCACAATCAGTTCACTATTCAAGTATTAGCTGCAAATTAATACTGAATTCTGCAAAATTGCTCTTTTACTTCGAAACTGTCTGATTCAACTGAAATTCTATCCTAGAGTTGACTCTTATTGTACCCAATTTTATTCTGTTGCACTAAGTACAGATTAATGGGATGGCAAATTTCTTGCGACTTGTTCTGCTGTTGTATTTGACTTAATGTAATCAAAAAATAATTTGTGAAGAACAGTTAAAACAGTTAGTTTTAATATATGGTCAGCACCACTAAAATAAGAAAGTATGATCAGGTCAATTATACATTACAAGAAACAAATAACCAAGAGGTAGCAAGGAATTACTGTGCAGACTATTCTACACAATGTCCACTTAGGGGGTTTATATATGAATGCATTAATTGGCATTGTGAAGACTATTATACAAGCTTATATGGCAACGTGTGTGAAGCTGTGAAATGCTAAAGCTATCTGGTGCCAAAGTGGTCATCGACTGCCATCATTTTGGAACTGGAAATTTAACGTACAGTGTAAAATCCACGTTTGATTTTGTCACAAACTTCGTGTGTTATGAGAAAATATATTAAACCTCAGGACATTTTATTGAAGAGAAGCTCTTATTTTTGCTATATTTATGACAGTAGCAGGTGACGGCTTAATTAATTGCTTAATCTTAATTATTTAATGAAATTTATGCAGTATTATTACCTCTATATCCTACCATGTCAGGAGCATAGTTTGTGTATCGAAAGTAACCATGCATTAAATAGTTTGTCTACAAACATGTGAAGTTTTGGCAGTGTTTTTACTAGGCTTTATTTTGGAATTCGAAGCACGAGCGTGTGCACTCTCTGTCTCTCACTTATCCAACAAATTGCATGAGGTTTATGAGAAATGTAGGAACTCAAGACGATGTGGATTCAAACTCCTATTGGGCCCTTTAAAACAAATTATTGATTTCCAAAACATTTTTAGAAGTACTATTTTCTTATATTTTCTTCTTCATATGAAAGTTGCGGGTTTTTCCTAGTATATCATAAAAAAACATGCAAAGTTGCATAAATTGTTTAAACAATCTTTGTTTATTGAGTAAATTGTATTTTATACCATATAAAGCATACATTGTTTCATCTTGCACTTGGTCTATCGTATACTTTCACTTTACACCAAGTTGCATCAAGATAAGTTTTACTTTTTACCGGTTTGTATCATATAACTGAAAGAAAATCTTGTGAAAAATATGAGTGGAACTCATACAATATTTTGAATTTAAGCCATGTTTCACAAAGTTGGATTCTAAAATTCAAAATCCATGATAATTCTATAGATTTAATGACTTATTATGATACTAATTGAATGTCGTGCTTTGCTATGGGTAAAAACATATTACGTTATTTCCTAAAATGAATAATTTTTCTCATGAAATATGTTACCATCATTTTCATATATGATATTATGTGGTGGTAGTGAATCTAGATTTGATTGATTTTTTAATATTATAAAGTTAAGAAGATAAATTAGAAAAATACAATGGGGTAGTGCCACCACCACTAGATGATTTTATAGTAGTAAAGATTATCATGGCTTTTATAGTAGTAAAGACGTTGGTGTGCGTGTGTGCCCACCTGCGTTCAACTCCCACTCACGGTGGTCGGCACACGTGTTATACCCTTCTCTCTTAATTGCATACCAAAGCTTCTCCTTAGTTCGGACCATATCAACATGGGGCAAAATAAAATTTATTTTGATACGCCCCGATATAATGTAAAGGTATACGATAAATCTGTTGCAAAATAAAACAAATGTATGTTTTACCCGATGCTAAATAAAATTTATTTATTTTCCTATATTCATGAGTCCTATGGAAATTCAAATTTATTTTGTTCTTTTTAATATTCCTATGCTAATAATCCATCAAATTTGCCTTAAAGTTCAACGCAGCAAACTTCACCTTCAGCCTAACAAACAAATCACAGATGTATCCATTATGACCTCTCAAGCATTTACCCATTTCATCAATCTATTTTCCAAAGCAAAACTTTAAACTTTTTTAAGAAAAAAAAATCAGTTATTAGGGGCCATAGAGCACGAGTCGGCCATTCCGGTCCTGACCCCGGCCGGTTACTTATCAAATCCATAGTCCGTTCCGTTCCGTTCCCCTAAAAGACCCCGTTCCGTCTCGTCTTTATTCACTATTCACAGCGGATAATTACCCTTCGTTTTTTTTTTTTTGAGAAATGATAATTACCCTTCCGTTGGGCTCGCCCCAATCTCCGCGATTCGCCTCCCTCCTCTTCCCCTCCGTCTTCGCCGCCGCCTCCATCGCCGATCTCCTCAAGGTTCGATCCCCTCCAATCCCCCCGCCCCCTACCCCCTAAACCAACTCCCTCCTCCTCCGCAGCGCCGGTCGCCGCCACCACCGCGGATTCGATTCCACCCCCTTCCGTTCATCCGTCCTCCGGCGCCATGAAGCGGCACCAGATTGACACGGCGCCGAGGACGTTCTCAACGTGCATCCCCAACAAGGCGGAGGGAACCCACATCTTCGACATCGTGGGGTACAGCCAGATCAAGGGGCGAGGGCACAAGGAGCACGTCACGTCGGGGACCTTCGACGTCGGCGGATTCCACTGGGCAATCGTCCTCTACCCTGATCCCCACCTCGTCCTCATCAACGACGACGACGACAACGTCAAAGCCTTCCTCGAGCTCAAGAGCCAGGGGGGCGGCAAGGTGCGGGCGGCCTGCGACGTCCGCCTCGTCGACCAGAGCACCGGATTGTCCTCGTCGGCGCAGCCCAACGCGAAGGAATTCAAGGTGTTCGATTCAGATGACAGCGAGAGCAAGAGAGGGAGTTGCTTGTCAATTAAGAGGGAGAAATTCGAGACGGCGCCGTATCTTGTGGATGATAGGATTACCATGGAGTGTGTTGTCACTGTCAAAAAGGAGCCAAGGGTTTCGAGGGCGAGGCCGGTGCCGAGAATCAAGGTGCCGCCGAGCAACATCATGACGCAGCTTGGGGATCTGCTGGAGTCGAAGGAGGGTGCGGATGTGGTGTTCGATGTCGCGGGGGTGCCATTCCCGGCGCACAAGCTTATGCTCGCAATGCGGTCTCCGGTGTTCAAGGCGGAGCTATGCGGGCCGATGAGGGAGGAGGGGACAGAGCCTATCACAATCGTGGATATGCAGCCTGATGTCTTCAGGGCACTGCTCCAGTTCATCTATACGGATTGGTTGCCGAGTATTCGTGAATTTGAGGGAGATGATAATGGCGAGATGATCCGGCACTTGCTTGTCGCTGCGGACAGATATGCTGTGGACAGGCTGAAGCTGTTGTGTCAAAGCATCCTTTGCAAGAATCTCAGTGTCCAGAATGTTGCAACTACACTGGCTCTGGCTGATCAGCATCATTGTGGCATGCTTAAGGATGCCTGCATTGAATTTATGTCATGTCCAAACATGGTGAATGATGTAGTGGCATCCCAAGGGTTTGTGGATCTTGAAAAAACAGCTCCTTCCCTCGTAGCTGAGGCAAAAGAAAAGATGGGTAGGTTCAAGAAAATGTCGAGGATGATGGAGAGTGATGCACCGCAAGATGAGTGTAATTAGTTTAGTTTATAAGTAATATGGATATATATATCTATTTTTCCTGGATCAGGTCATTGTAGTTATCTTACGTTTTACATCAATAGCAGCAACTTAAACACTGGTTTTGCCAGTAACTACTGTGTTCAGAATTAACTTTTAGGTGAATATCACATACATGAGTTGCAATGTGGACTATGTTTTTGCAAATATTGCTAGTTTGGGCAGGTTCTATTGCCATGTTATGCACTTTTATGTGGATGAATTGGTCAAATCTGTAAACCTTGATGAGGATTTCGGCAGCGAGGACCTTGGCAAGCATCCCATGACAAAGCAGACATAAAACTGTCTAGATTGCTTGGAAGCTACTGTACCAACGGAATAAATTGCACTATAATTGCTTATGGTCAGGTTGCATTTCTGGAAGCATCTTGTTCCCTAATTTGCCAATTGATCACAATTTTTTGACACAATGGTGCTGAAGGCATGAGGTGTTGGGGTTAGCGAGCTCACTATCCCCTTTCCTCCTGCTGTCGGCCAGTCGCACTGATCTGTAATGGGTCGCAGTTTCAGGTGCAACATTTGGTGATAAAACCTGGTTCAAGTGATCAGTTTTTCAGCACCTAATTAAAAATGCAACAGAGATAACAAGACCCAGTCCAATGTGAAATTTACTGTTATTTTTTCAGGAGTTATATTTGACAGTACTAGTTTCTTGAATATGTATATCGTTCCTGCACGCTCATTAATTGTTTAGCTATTTTAAGAGCCATGCATATTTGAGAAACCTAAACATACTTTCAATAAAAGAACTGGAGATGGAAATTGGTGGACTGCGTGCTTATATGTGATCAACCGCTACAACCCTGAGTCCCTAACAGCATTTTTGTCTTTTACAGACACCAGTGTATGATTGAAGCTTGGGAAGCTACTGTACATTAATACTCCAATTGTTTTAGTTGCCTGAGTATTCAACTTTTATATTTCAGTTAGTCCAATGCATAATGTTTGTCTGGAGAATGGAGCTGAGTTTGTACAATCAGTCTTAAGAATAATGCTAAACAATATTTATGATTTTTAGAGGAAATAATATTTATGGTTGGGTAAATTGTTTTACCTTGCAATATGCAACTCTATAGCACAAAGGTGTCTACCATTTGTAGACTGTTTATAATATAGTCACAATTTGGATGAAGGCAAGAAGCAGAGATCAGCTTTTCTGCTATTGTGTTACCTTTGGTACTTAGATAACCATTCTGTCAACATTTCTCGTGGGACAGAGCTTATTTTTTGATGATACAAGCTGTAACACAACACCATTGTCCTTTGGAAGGATGGAGTTTCCAACTCTTCTGATGTCTCTCTCTTTGTTTTTACTTCGATACCAATTTTTGATAAGTTTTTGAACTCTCTGTTACTGTTCTGAACCAAATTCCTATATTGATCTTCCATACTATTACCTGTTTAAACCAAGTAAATCAAAGGTTTACTCATTCTATTCCCAATTACTCGATCCAAAGATGTTCGGTGGTGGTAACTCTACTTACTCTATGCATTTATGCTTATTTACCGAAATGCACATTTCTATTATGTGACAATGCTTCTAGTATGTCATGCGAAACAACAGAACCTTCAAGAAATGCAGCATCATGGTAATTTGATGATAAAATTGCATCCATATTTAATGGAAGTTGCTTTATCGTTTAAAAACAACACACAAGATGAATCGCAGGATAAAAGAGAAGAATTGGACAGGTAATTATGGATAAAGAATTCACCTTGCTAGGGAGGTGCTTTATAAATTAAAAAAAAAACAATTGTGTTTGGTGCCATTAGCCTGCACCCCATCTGCTGCTCAGCCTTATGTAAACTTGCCAATATTTGCCAGTCAACGTCAAATTGCCCAATACCGGCTGATCAATGGACACTTTACAATGAAAAATGCATTGGCTAGTTGACAATTGATTATTAGAAACCCTACCGAATTTTCCCTAAAAAAAACGTGGCGACACGAAAAACACTGAAAAAGGAAATTAAATTCCTGCCTGCCCATACTCCCAGATAGACCTCTATTGGGCTACGAAACAAGGCCCAAAAAGTGGAAAAACTACGGCCCGGTTTCTTTAGACACTTTATATCCTCCGTAATTGGGACACACAAACAAATCCCCAATCCCATCCCAAAACGGAACGAAAACCACGCGTCGGTTTCGTCTCCGTCGCCGCCGCCGCCGTCTTCTTCTTCTCCCCAATCGATTCCCCTCCGCCGCCTCCTCCTCCTCCAATCCCCTCCTCCGCCGTTCGCCGCTCCCCTCCGCTCCGCCGTCCGCGCCGCGCCGCGCCGCGAGATGGCGGCGGATTTCACGCCGGGGTGGAAGACGGTGTCGACCTGCACGACGGCGGTCGTCGCGGAGGGCGTCCACGTCTTCGAGATCCACGGGTACAGCGACCACAAGGGGATGGGCACGGACGAGCCGATCCGGTCGGGGGCCTTCGCCATCGGCGACTTCCACTGGTTCATCTGCCTCTACCTCGACGGCTACGGGGACGATGCGTTTGATTACGTCTCCGCCTACCTCCGCCTCATCGGCGACGGCGAGGTCGCCATCGACGGCGAGCCCTTCTGGGTCTCCTGCAAGGTCAAGCTCGTCGACCAGCACACCGGTGTCGCGTCCAACCCGCAACCCTACCTGCGGAACACGCTCAAGTTCAGCGAGAAGAGTAAGGTTTTGCCCTGTATGATGATTCCTAGGGCTCAGCTCGAGGTGGAGCCGTTCCTCGTGGATGATCGCCTCACCTTGGAATTCCATGTCACCATCAAGAAGGATCCGTGGGTGTCGAAAACGAGAAGGTTCCCGAGGATTTTGGTGCCGCCGCCGAACATTAAGCGGCAGCTGAGTGAATTGTTTGAGACTAAGGAAGGGGCTGATGTGACATTCGATGTCGCCGGAGTGGCCGTCCCGGCGCATAAGCTCGTGCTCGCGATGCGGTCGCCGGTGTTTAAGGCGGAGCTTTGCGGGCTGTTGAGGGAGTTAGGGACAGATCCTATCACTATTGTGGATATGGAGCCTGCTGTATTCAAGGCCCTGCTTGAATTCATCTATACCGACCAGTTTCCCGTGACTCATGGTTCCGAGAGAAAAGATAATTGTGAAATGATCCGGCAGTTACTTGTCGCTTCGGACAGATATGCCGTGGATAGGCTGAAGCTGCTATGCCAGAGTGTCCTTTGCAAGAATCTTAATATTCAGAATGTTGCAACTACACTGGCACTGGCTGATCAACATCAATGCGACAAGCTGAAGGATGCTTGCCTCGAATTTATGTCATGTTCAAAAAAGATGAAGGGGGTAGTGGCAAGCAAAGGGTATGCCGATCTCCAAAGAACAGCCCCATCTGTCTTAGCTGATGTGATGGCGCAGATGTCTAAGTTCAACAAAATGTCAAGTAGTGCACCACAAGATGAGTCTAAGAGTCGTTAGTTTGATCTACAATTAATATGGATATTCTTTTTTCTTTTCCTAAATCAGGTATTATAGTCAGTTTACTCTTTACATTATTGGAGCACCTTCTGGTGTTTATCTGTTCATATGATAGGTAGGTTTACTTTTTTTTGTCCTTGCAAGCCTGAATGTTTCCGTTAACTGACAACACATATCCTACTGCGTACAAAATTTATTTTGTGCACCCTTTGTCAAAATTTTGATACTGAAGATACACATTAATGTACCTCTGATGGCCTGTTCCATTGCAATGGAACAGCATCAACATAACAAAAGTGCGGTGTTGAGGGGCTATGATGGCACTAATAGTAATAACGTTGACTTGATTGTTTGTCAGTGATTACTGTCGTTTCTTGAGAATTAACTTTCTGGAGATTATATTTCATAAGAGTTTGTATGTTTGACTACAACATCATTTAATTTTCCTAATCTTCTATGAGCCATGCATATTCTAGAAACCTAAATAAACTAACAGTAGAACTGAAGATGCTTCTCTTTGACTAACCAGAGTAACCAGAGCACCATGTTTTTAGTTTTCTCATGTCCATGACCATAGTCAAGTTATGATTTGAGCCTGAGAAGCTAATGCTACTTTTATTCTGGCCACTTTAAGATTTCTGAATTATAATGATTTATTATCCTGGATGTACTACCATTATGTATGTTTCACTATCAAAAAAGTGTTTGTGAAAACAGGGAGCTATTGTTGATGTAATCTGTTATCAAGAATTATGTAAAGCAATATATATTATTAATAAATATTAAATTGGTGAGACACAAACACTAAGATGCCATCATTACACTGTTGCAGTTTATGAGGGTGGTAGAATTATAATCCAGAAATTAGAATAACAATACTGATGAAACTCCAGAGTAGAATTGTACTCTGGAAATTAGAAGCACAATATGGATGAAACTTTCGAGCTAAGCTGAGGCAAGGCTATGCTGCCTGAATTCCTTTTAGTAGAGAGCTGTGATTACCATGTATCGTCAGTATTGTAAATTATTAATTTTCTGTTATCTTTTTATATCATAGGACTGAAACTTAACTTTCTAGTAATATAACATTGTTTCCATGCCAAACTGAGGATAATGGAGTACCAATTTGTCTTTAGGATTATTTCTGTATATAGTTGTGGATCACTGTATCATAACTCAATAAATGTCTCTTGGTTTCTGTGCTTCAAGATAGGAGTTTAATGGGCTATTGGGCATAACAAACCACTGGTCATTCTTATTGTCTCAGCTAACCTGGTATGTTTCATCCAGCATTTATTTGGTGTATTTCAGTCATTCTTATTGATGTATTACAGGCAAAGCAGGTCGTAATCTTCTGTCCTGAATTTATTCTGAATTACTTGTATGGACCTTTTCTGAACGTTCTGAATTGTACCTCTTACTTTGTTATAGGCAGTTTGTCCAAAATGCAGGAGGTCGTAGCGTAGCGTTCGTCAGGGTCGCCATTTTGCTACTCTGTTCATGAAGCTGATTCAGGAGTGAAGTCCCTAGCAATGTTCTATTAATGTGTTTATTCTGTGGGGATAAGAGTCAATGTATTCTGAGATTTTATCTAAAAAAATCGTTACATGTACACGGGGATAACACATGATCCAGTCCCATCATAAGTCTTAGAAAGTTAGAAGCGGTAATTGCCCATTTGTGGCCGGCTAGGAATAATGGAATAAGTCTGGTGAAGTATTCGAGTTGATCTGTTTAGAGTATAAAACCAGATATTCTACCTTGATGAATTGAATTATCCTTGGAGACGATTGGAAGCAAATGTGCGGGATCATACTCACTCGGTACCATATTGTAAGCCGTTTCAGATTTGGTAAAAGTCAAATATTTAACTATAAATTTATAGACAAATATATCAATATTCTAGAACACCAAATTATTTTTATTAAATCTAAAAATAAATGTATTTTTATATTATATTTTTCTATGTTACTACTTTACTGGGTGCAACTAATGGGCGAACAGTCGCGCGCGCGCGACCGGTCCCCTGAACGCCACGTGGTATGTAAAAGATGGATGAAGGAAGAGGCGAGAAGACCGGCGCACGTGCCTGCCTCGCGTGGCGCGCGGAAAGAATCACGAGAAAAACGAAAAAGAAGACCGGCGCACGTGCCTGCCTCGCGTGGCGCGCGGAAAAGTGGGAGATGGCCAGGGATTAGGAACGATCGATTTGATTCTTCCTTTTTTTTAGCCGGAGTAGTTTTTAGATCCGATTTTATTTACTGCAGAGATTTTCCCAATTCAACTAATTTTTTTACCATATACCTACAAAGTTTTGTACATGTAAAGTTTGTGTATATAATATGAGTATTATTTACATATGTATGTGTATAAAATTTGCAACATATATATCTCTTATAGATATGAGCAACAGATATTTTGAAATCAATATGATACCTATAGGCCCGTCAAATAAAGAAAGAAAAAATTACTCCATCCTTTCCGCTGAATTCCCGGATTCCTTTTCATTCGGTCCCCACGTTTTCCAATCTGGTCGCCCATTTTTTCCGTTGCGTGGGGACGGGGTATTGAATAAAGAAAAAAATAACTTCTATATCCTCTTTTTCAGCACACCACGTGGTGGGACGGGGGCAGTCGCACGCGTGCCCCAGCGTGCGACTGGTCACCCACTAGTGTTTTCGCTCCCCCTGCGGATCTTGCCCCAAAAAGAACCACCTTTTGTTTATCTCCCTGCTTCTAGTCTCCTCGACCTCTCTAGTCATTATGCTACAGTGAGTGGGGTGCGAGTAGGTGTGGATAATGAGCCAGCTCGGCTCGTTAAATCTTAGCTCGTTCGAGCTTGTTACCTTAATGCCAGCTCAGCTCAGCTCGTTAAGGCTAACAAGCTAAAAGCTAGCTCGGCTCGACTTGTGAGCGGCTCGTTAACCATTCATTAATATATACATGGACAATAAAATTAGGTTTTTGGCCATTGGACTAAAATCTCAACTCATCTCAATTGGATGACAAAACCTTGATCATGAATACAACTAACCCATTTCCCTACAATCCACCAACAACTATGCCATAAAATGCCATAACTGTGCTGCCATTGTATAAGTTATCTATACTTCTATACCGGAGTCATTAAAATAAAAGGGATTAAATATGTCCGCGCTTCGCAGTAAAGGCCTGAAAGAATTACAAACTAGGTCATACATGAAGTTGCTATTTATGGGAGGTAACATGATTAAAAGAATGATAGCATCAATGTACTATTGTACTTGCTGTTTATGCTGCTATATTCCATCATTTTGTACATTTCCTAACAATAGCCAGCTATGACAACTTCACACATTAATACCCAACCATTGTGCATCTAACATTTTGCAGAAAAGATATCATAATATTACACTTCATTGGGATCAATGGTTAAATTTTAGCAGAGCCGATCTAGGAAAACATGCAGGTCATTCATAGTATATTTTCAGGTAAAGGCCATTTATAGTTGAGACGATAACAACTCCAGACATCAATATCATACTACTGTGCACCTAACATTTTGCTGAAAACATATCATGATGTAACTTATAAGACCAAAGCTGGGCACACATGGTTAAATTTAGCAGAGCTGATCTAGGAAAACATTGAGGCCATTCATACAATTTAACAACTAAAATACGTCCCAAAAAAACAACTAAAATACGCCCATAGGCTAAACCTAGTTTTAAGGGTTATTAGTATTTACTAGGGGCAACTGTGTTCTTGTCCCTGTTCTCATTATCAATTGTGATTTTACCTCTCCTTTCTAAACTTCGTGATTTTGCCCTTCTTTTTAAAAGTTGATAGTTTGTTAGCCCCTTGTTTGCTAGTCTGTTAGGTGAGTCCGTATTGAATGAGCTAAAGAAAAGAAAAACAATGACTGAGAGAATGTAAAAAGACATCTCCGCCCCTGCACTTTCAACCAAAATCATTGCTGAGTATTACAGCTACCGATCCCCTTTGCAACCTCATCCCTAATCCTAGCGAGTAGCGAGTGAACAAGCGGCGGCGGTGCACTAAATGGGTGAGCAACTGAGCAAGCGACGGGAGCACACATGTGCAGGTGAGCATAGGGTGGAGTGGGATGGGAGGCGCCTAGTCGTGAACTTGTAGCAGAGCAATGGGGCTGGGCCTGTGTGAGATAGGCGAATTCACCATAACTTTGTCACTAACATGTGGGTCCAAAATTTATAGGGTCCACATGTTAGTGACAATGTCACATGACTTTTAAAGCGATCACAATTGTAGTTGTGACACATCAATATCCAACTATTATGCATCTAACATTTTTCTGAAAAGAAAACACAATTTAAAGACTAACACTAGGTACCCATGGTTAAAATAGGCAGATCTGCTCTTGGAAAACTGTCAGACTTCAGTAAAAAAAAAACTGACAGACTAAGGCCGCGTTCGGAACTGCATGAGCAATTTTGGATTTTTTATGCACGCAAATCGAGATAAGTCATTAGCGTGTGATTAATTAAGTATTAGCTATTGAAAACTTAAGAAAAAGATTCATATGATTTTTTTAAACAACTTTCGTGTAGAAACTTTTTAAAAAAAACATACCATTTAACAGTTTGGGAAGCGTGCTTACGGAAAACGAGGGAAAAAATACCACTGAATATGCCCGATGGGCTCTTTCGAACGCGGCCTAAAACGGTAAAACCTCTTGACTCAACGTGGTACGAGGGGTTCACAAGTTTTCACGTTCTTAAGAGCCTTTTTTATTTTGAAACTTTTTCTATAGAGCTTAGTTGCCTTCTCCAATACATTTACTAATACCAGGAGATAAATTCAAATTAGATATATATAATTCATACCAACGTCGTGAAAGGGGTCGTAACCTAGCGGTTGCAATGCTTAAATAGCACCTCTGGCCCCACTGTTTCTGGTAAAAAAAAAAGAACGCCAGGAGATTAAATCAAGGACATCTTGATGAGAAGATGCTGCCTTACTAGTGTATTGCCTTCCACGAGACACTAACCTTCATGAATCAATTGATGAACCCATTTATAGCCATGTTGAAGCACCACTCTGAATATGTTTCTGTTAAAAAAAGTGCGTAGCTAAAGCCAAACTATGCAATAAACACAGAATATGCACCACAGTACTAGGAATCTTCTTACACACGAGTCACCCACTGATCTGACGTAACCTAAATATAATTTAATTTTAATACAAACAACAAAATTAAGTCTGAATGCATGCAAAAATATCTCTGATGTTTCTACCACACGTGTTATCTGGAGGATGAAATTAATTGACAAGGAATAAGTACAATTGTTAGACCTTGCATTGCATTGCATACTTTTCATATCAGGATAATTGTAGAATGAATAATTGATTCATATTAGGGAAACAACAAAATCACACATGGACTTGGCTAAATGCTTATATATGAAAAAAGTTGACATCTTCAGTAGATAATTTGTATGGTACAGTTCTGCAATACAAACTAATCAAGTGTCAACTGTCTCTATAGTTCACCGATCACCACTAAACAAATATCGGACATCCCTAAACGATGTATGTCATATACCAAACTATATAAAGGCTATACACATTCTAACCAGCCTTACAAAGTAATCTAACCTGGATGCAAGAATTTCATAAGGTTAAACTCTACAGATTACACCTGATGGTAATACCTAATAACAATAAGATCAGAAACAATCGAGTTGATACTGTTACAATTGTTCAGGCTAAAGGGCATTGAAGTTTCTTGACACAGTCGAACGAAAAAAGGTACTACCTCCGTCCCATAATATAGCAAGTTTTAGCTTTTGCACGGGTATTAACAAGAGGGGTAAAAAGATTTAGTTGTCTTGGAATGGGTGAGATATAGGCCCGGACTAGTGACTAGCTATAATAAAGACAACAAAAAGTAGTGGCAATGTGGGTAGTATAGTGGTAAAAGTTACCTTTTAGTGTCCTAGGTTGCTATATTATAGGACAAATTTGAATCCTAAAACTTGCTACATTTTAGAGGGAGGGAGTATTTATTACTAGAAATGGCGCGATGCAAAACCTAGAAAATATTACATAGACCCTATTTAGCTTTAAAATATCAACTATGCTGTTCTTCAGGCCTACATTTTACCACCTTCATAAGGTTCAACACAGTGTAACAGATGCTTATTAGCTTTTACTCTAAATCAATCTTTTTACTTAACTAATAAGAAAATCTTCAGATAGTATGAACAATCCAAAATTTGCATTGCAGTAAATCATGATCACATATATTACGGACAAATTATTCATAAATATAGACTTAAGGCAATACAATCAGGTTTAACCTTTGGACTCGAAAGCCACATGAAACTTAAAAGCTCATCACCCAACAGCTAACCAGATAAGAAAACATTAATCATGAATAGGATTAACCCTAAAAAAAATTAAAAACACAAAATGATTGAAATTATTGGTCAAATTATCCATGGCCATCCCACAAAATGCCATATCTGTGCGGTTATTATATATGTTATCTAAAAAGGAAGAATTCAAATCAGGTTGTATGTGAAGAGTTGTTTTGCCATTTCTGGAAAGTAATACGACTAACATATAGAATGATAGAACCAGTTTAGTTTCTAATCATAGTTTAACATGACACTTGACACCCATAGTTAAAGTTAGCAGAGTCGCTCTTGCAAAACAGACGTGCTCCTAATATAATTTAGCAGAGCCGCTCTCGCAAAACAAAAGTGCTCCTTATATGATTTAAGGACTAAAACCTAATCATAGATATACATCAGATTTTTAAATTCTACGGAGCTTACTTGCCTTCTCGAATACATCTACTAAAACAGAAGGGCAAATTCTCTTGAGATCAGCATAGCCTTCAGTTTCCACCACAGCATCCATCTTGTCTGACCTGGTGATAAATTCAACGCAAACATCTTTAAGGCTGTTGCAGTTGTGCTGATCAGCTAAAGCCAATGTAGTTGCCACGGTCTTCACATCAAGATTCTTGCAAAGGATGCTTTCGCACAACAGCTTCATCCTGTCCATGGCATACCTATCTGCAGCCACAAGTAAAAGGCTGATAATTTCATAGTAGTCTTCATCACCAAGATCCTCCATGTCCGGCAATGAATCAGTGTAGATGAAATGCAGGAGATCCCTGAAAACATCAGGCTGCATGTCTTCGACGGTAATAGATCGGGCCCTCTTCTCCTTCATCTGGCCATAGAGTTCCGCCTTGAAGACGGACGACCGTGTGGCAAGGATGATCTTGTGCGCCGCAATTTTCTCTTTCCCAACAATGAAAGTCACATCTGCACCTTCCTCCTCCACCAACAATTTTCCAAAATGTTCTGATAATTCTGACGGTGGCACTTTGATTTCAGAGACCACCGTGGGATTGGACACCTTTGATTCATTGACAATGACGGTAAGAGCACATTCAATTGTGAGGCAATCGTTCTTGATGTAGCCCGATGCTTCCTCCTCCAGAAGAGTTCTCCGCATGAAACTTGCGTACCGAGGGCCAAAACTGCTAATTTCACCATACTTGAACACTCTCAGATTTGTTTCAGAATACACACTCTTTAGCATCCCGGTGGCCAGGTTAACCAATCTCAAGTCATAGGCGGCCTTCACCTCGCAGTTCTTGCTCAAGAACTCCAGATAGACCGAGATGAAGTCTGTGGATTTCTGGCCGTTGCCATCGGGGTAGAAGCGGATACACCACTCATAGCCGCCGACGGTGAATGTGCCCGACCGGATGAACTGGCAGGAGCCGATTCCCTTCTTGAGGCTGTACCCGACGATCTCGAATGAGTGTGTGCCCTGCTCCAACTCCACGGTGTACCTCGACGCCGTCTTCTTGGACCTCATCCTCTAGACCCCTCCGCGGCGAAATCTTCCAAGAACTGATCAAAGAAGACGAATCGGATCAAATGAGGGAAAAGAGGAAACTTTCTTCTTCGGAGGAGGAGGTGATAGGGCGATGTGATTCGGGTGCCGACCTTGGATGCGCCGTCCGTCGGAGCAGAGGCAGCTGGCGGCGGCGGCGAGGGCTGCAGCCAATATTGGTGAGCGAGGAAGGCGAGGAGACTGCGTCGGCTGCCGGGAGAGCTACCAAATACCTAGGTTATCTATAAGCCATTTTACTATATCTTTTTTATAGAGAAGACATAAATCTATTAAATTAAGGGAATCTCTCGTACCACACACTTCGGTGTCTAATAAGAATAACATGTGGGGTTATTTTTATTATGAATCACTATCTCCATCTCAAAATACACTACCTGAAGCTATGAATCTGGATAAGAAATGTTTGGTTGGAGGGAGTTTTAAGGAGGGATTGGGAGTTTAGAGGGATTAGATTATTAATTGACTTGTTTGATTAGAGGACATACGAGTTTGCGTGGGATAGGGATGGAGAATTGAGGGGGCAACTTCATTCTTTTCAGTACCTGGGGAGAGGGTGGGAATTGAGAGAGAATTTCCTCCTATGTTGTTAATATAGATCTCAACCGTTTATTTTTATTTGAATATAGTCTCCATCTGAACTCTTCTACTAAATTTCCCATCACCTCTAGCAAAACAGGAGACTGAGACTAAAAATCAAACTCCTTTCTTAATCTGACCATCAATTCCCTCGTCAATACTGACATTCTTTTTTCCTCAAGTTGCAAACACGCTATAAGAGTTAGATCATTATAGAAGTTATCTTTTATGTTACAATATGATAATTGGTGAATTTGATATCATCCAATGAGCACTCATTGTTGGCATTATTTGATCATCAAATGTGCAGCCATTTGTTCCGATTATAACATTTTGTAACACGCCATTTTAATTGGAGCAATTGAGGACTTTGAAGTGCAGTAATTGAGGACATAATGTGCTGAATTATACACTCTAAATTGCAGCATTTCATGGGCACTCAAGATATGATTTCAGTTACATGTAATCCCCTATATATATGAGCAAAGATCAATACAAATGACTAAGGATTCACTCCTAAATTCCACATACACTTTGTGTCATTGTTCTTTACATTTTTCACACTTCAACACGTTATCAAGCACGCTTAACCAGCTAAGCAAAGGGTAAGAATGGCACAGAACTCACCTTTTTTCTCTCGTTTTTCCCGCCATCTCATCGCTCGTCATTTGCGCCATGTCTTGCACGAGCAACTTGATGAGCTCCACCGCACTCCGGTTCGTCGTACCCGTCGTAGCCTGGGTCGTGGCTTGGCTGGCCGTGGCCCCCGGTCTCCTCCCCAACGTGGAGGAAGATGCCGCGACGTCGACAATGCTGCCAACATGACAGTAGGGGCTGGTAGCACCAGCCCCACCACCCTCATCTCACACAGAGGGCCTCCGGTGCCGTCGGAGACTTGTGACGCATCGGGACGCTTCCTGGTGGATTCGCCGCGCCACTTTGAATCGCATGGTTGGACTGCAAAGGCACGACTGCAGCCCAATAGGTTGCCGGAGGACTTGCTGGAAAAACTCACGACATTTTTTCCTCACCATGGATGGGAGTCTCGCACCCGCCGCACCATCTCGCCATCCGCATCGCCGGATTACTCGCCATCCACGCCTCCATGTTGCTACTCCATCGAAATTCCTCATCCAAGGAACCATCGCCGCGCGCCGAGGAGCCCCGCCATTCTACATGGCTGTGGGTGGTTCCTCCAACAAGGCTGTGGCGGTGCCCTCGGGCTTCACCGAGCCCGAGCTCGCTCCTCCACCTCCACCACCATCCCCTCCACGCCCCGCCCATCGCATCATCAAGACCGGACATGTCCTGGCCAAAATGGGCACCTGCGGCAAGGCTAGTAGCCCCCACCTTCGGGTGAAGGGGAGGCTTGAGTTGAGGCGGAAATGGTCCTGGAGGAGGGGGAGGGGTAGGGGGAGGGCGGCGGTGGCGCGGCCGACGGCGGCAGATCGGCACGGCGACAGGACCGCGGCGGTGCCGGCATGAGCGCCCGCGCCTCACGTAGGCGGCGACGCCGGCGCGCTCACGGCTGGCAACGGCAACGGTTGCCTGGCGGCAGATGGCGGCGGCCGCAGCGACTGACCGGCGCGGCCACGGGCCGGCGGCGCCACGGGAGGCACACAGGCATGCACCCCTCTCCCTAGCTAGCTTTGGTTGGCAACTGCGACGGATGCCCGATGGCAGCTGGCGGTGGCGGCGACTGGCCGGCGACGGCAGGAGCTGGCCGGCGCGACGACCGGCAAGTGGCGACAGGAGGCACGTGGCGCGCCTGCGCCCTACAGGCGGCGGCGACGGCTGGATAGGAGTGGAGAGAGGGAAAGGCTAACCCTAGCCGATTCCCCCTCCCTCACTTTCTTGCGTGGGGTGGGCCGGCCCACAGGCGTTTCCCCCCACTCAGCTCCTGGGCCTGGCTTTTGGCCCCCCTAGCCAAGCCGAACGGGCTTTTGGCCCATTAAAGCCGCGCCCCCTCCCATGAAGCCTCCTAGACTATTCGGTGGTGGGCCGAAAGCTATGATTTCGGCCCATAAAATTGTCTATTTAATTGCAATTGTAAATTCGCACTATAAATAATCAGAGCTTTACTTTTTGCCTCCAGCCCCTTGTAAATCGCTGTTATTAATATATATGAGTTCAATTTCAGCACTTCTTTATCATTTCCATGCAATTTAAATTACAAGTACCTTGCAAATTTAAATTTCTTTGCCCTATTTTATTTAATTCATTGCAATACGAGCCTCTAAAATTCGAATAAAAATTCCTCGAAGTATGAGATTATATGGATTGATGCATGCCACGGCATTGCAACACCCTCTCTAACTCGGAATTATACCAAAAAAAATAGAGGAAACTCAATTTATTGTTCGAGTTCATCTCAATGAATTCACAAAAATTGTACAAACACGCCATAATTTATTAAAATTTTTGGCACATTGTAGGTGAGATGGCAACCAAGAAGTTCGATATTCTCACTCTTGATGGTTCCATTTTTCCTTCTTAGGTGATGGATCTCAAAGTTAATCTGTCGACAAATGAACTATACGGTTGTATAGATAAAACAGTTGATGGGACATCTTCCCCCTCTACAAAATCAAAATACTCTGCCTTAAAAGTAATAACGAATCCTATCCATCCGGATTTGAAAATAGAGTATATGTATGAGGAGGATCCACTGGCTTTGTGGAATGCTCTTAAAAGTCGATATGAACAACATAAGGCGCTTATCCTCCCAAAGGCTACGCATGAGTGGAATCACTAAAGCCTATATGATTTTTAAACTATAGACGAATTCAACCATGTTGTTCATAAGATTTTCTCGAAACTCCAGTTTTGTGAGAAAGAGCCTTCTGACGCGGATAAAATAGAGAAGACTTTGTCTATGTTGACGTGAAATTTGGATCCCACGTGTACTACGCTAGGCCTGGGAGATTTGCTTACTCCTGAGTGCAAGTCCTTTTTTCAACAGGTTCTGAGCGTGCCAGTCGATTTGATCCTGCAATCGACAAGATAAGCTTAGGTTAGATAAATATCGTTATCGGCCTCTAGGCCGATAACTTGGAAGCCGGTACCGCATAAATCGGGATCGGCTTCGTAAAGAGAATAATAAACTTGGATCGGCTATTCAAAGATTAGATTTGTTGATAATTTAACTTAGCAGATTAAGTATAAGCCGATACAAGTAAAAGATAAACTATCGGCTGATACCCCGATAGAACCATATATGCCACAAACCAATTAATCGAAACTGATGAGTAATAGCCATAGGTTGAATGATTGGACTAAACCAAGACAGCTTAACCCGATGATTATCGTTAACCGATCCCAATAAACCAATATGCAGCATATATAGTGGTGGATACATTGTGTCGTATTTAGCATTGTCATAACATGTTATTATCAAAAGCAACCCGATCAAAATGTTAGACTTAACTAAGAAAGTTCTAATCGGCATTCTAACTAGAAAATTGGACTTAACCAAGAAAGTTCTAATCAAAATGATCTGACGCCAACATGTCATGATTGATCTAGTATCAAATAATGTATATGGTATGCGACATACAAATCAACATCTAAAACGATAACCAATCAGCATGAAGTTTGACGAATCTTACCAACCGTTGTAGTTCGAACAAGTCGATGCAGCACAACTCGAAAGCTCAATCCGTCGAAAAACCTAGCGAAAACGCTAGGATGGCGATGCGCCGAAAAAAGTGTAGTATCGATCTTTTTTCTTACAAGCACCTGGGCTACAATATTTATATCCATAGGTGTTAGACTCCGACCTAGACAAGGCTCGATCAATTGCCAAGTCCGAACGATTTACAGAAGGAAACTAACAAAAATCCTATCTTAACAAACTAGGACTCAATCTTATCATAAAAGGAAATCATTTAAACTTTCTAATCTAGATACAATCGGTTTCCATACTTAGAACCCGAAACAGACTGCATCACCGCATCCTTGTGTTGACTTGGTCTTCATCGGCTTCAACATCGAATCAGCATCATCGGCTTTAACCAACCCGATTGCTTCTTACCCGATAGATATTGATTTAGTCCAAATTGTGGTGTCAACAGTCTACTATGCTCCCGTTAGAACGGATAATTACTCGACAATACCGTGAGAAGAATTTCATAGTTTATTCTTCACTCATTCAAACATTGAAACAGGCAGAAAAGAGCCATGAGCTCATAGTTTGGAACTCAAACTAGCGCCCATTGGGCACTGCACCTCTGCCTGAAGTACATGCGAATGTGAAGACAAATGTCCTAAATGGGAATAAACATACTGGAAATTCATCAGGAAAGGGCAAACGCAAGAGAGCCAGAAAGCCACGTGGAAATTTCTAAAAGGGGAAAGGCATTTCTAAGCAGAAAATTGATAGTAGCAACAAGAACACATGCTTCAGATGTGGTTGTTATAATCATACTGCTAAAAAATGCAAGACTCCTAAACATCTCGTTGAACTATACATGAAGTCCATGGGTTGAACAGATAACAACCAGAAGTTTGAAGCACACTTCGCCTTTCCTATGCTGGACGCTGGAGCTATGGACTCCATCCATCATGGAGCGGGATCGAGCAAC
Source organism: Leersia perrieri (assembly GCA_000325765.3). Taxonomy (NCBI): domain Eukaryota; kingdom Viridiplantae; phylum Streptophyta; class Magnoliopsida; order Poales; family Poaceae; genus Leersia; species Leersia perrieri. Next base: position 5,130,662 of record CM002486.1, on the reverse strand, counting down.
ACCAAGACTCCACCACTTGAAGAGGAAGGCTCTCTGGAGATTGTTGACATGCTCATCGAATTTGCATCCAACGACATCTATGGAAACCTCAAATAGGCTTCATACTATAAATTCGCAAATGTACTGCTTGTAATAAAAGCATGATGTTGCTACTTATAATTATCAGTTGAAATATCACTCTTATTATATTAATAAAATCATATGTGTTTGTCTATATTTTGTGTTTATTCTTATGAATTTAATTTTTGCATTATATAGATTGTTACAGGAGTCAATCCAGTGAATAAAGAGATGTGTCTAGTGGATAGTTGTACCACTAACACTATACTTAGGGAAGTCAAAATTTTCCAAACTCTCACAAAGAGAAGACAAGTTTTGACCATCGCGGGACGCGATGCTATGATTGTTGGTTCTGGAAAGGCCACCATCATACATCCAATGGGTACACAAATTAATATCGAGGAAGCATTATTGTATCTGGATTCAACACGTACCCTACTAATTTATAGAGATATTCGGAAAAATGGGATTCATGTGGAAACACATGAAGAAAACAATGAGGAATTTCTTCTCTTGACCAAACATATCGGATATGGCAAACAAACACTCGAAAAGGTGCCTTCTCTCCCGTCTGGATTGTACTACGCGAATATTAAACCTGTACCATATGTTGCATATAAAGTGATTTTTCAGAATGTTGATGCATTCAAAACTTGGCATGAACGCCTTGGCCATCCCGGCGTCGGGATGATGAGAAAAATCATGAGCAATTCAATTGGACATGGTATGAGTGATAAAAAATTACCATAATCATCAGAGTTTGTGTGCACCTTATATGCAACTGGGAAATTAATTTTAAGACTCATATCTTAAAATAAAGGCTGAACCACTAAAGTTTCTTGAACGCATTCAAGGTGACATTTGTGGCCCTATTCAACCATTATCTGGACCTTTTAGGTACTTCATGGTTTTAATAGACGCATCTACACGATGGTCTCATGTGTGTCTATTATTGACACGGAACCATCCATTTGCAAAATTGATTGCACAAGTCATTAGACTTAGAGCAAGTCAACCTGAACATCAGATTAAACCTATCAGATTGAACAATGCTGTAGAATTTTCTTCCAAAGCTTTCAATGATTATTGTATGGCTTTAGTAATTGAAGTTCAACATTCTGTACCATATGTTCATACACAAAATGGTTTAGCCGAATCTCTTATCAAGAGAATAAAACTCATTGCCAGACCATTATTGCGAAATTGCATCCTACCAAACTCATGTTGGGGTCACGCAGTACTACATGCTGGTGACTTAATACAATTGTGTCCAACTGCATACCATACAGCTTACCCACTGCAATTGGTTCGTGGTGATCCTCCTAGTATTTCCCATCTGCGAAAATTCGGTTGCGTTTGATACATACCGATCTCACCACCAAAGCGTACACACAAGATATTGATAAAGCTCGCAACCATCTTAAGATAGAATTTGAGATGAAGGATTTGGGTAAAACCAAATTTTGCTTAGGTTTGCGAATCGAGCACCTTCACTTGGAAATTTTAGTACATCAATCTGTCTATGTCTAGAAATTATTAGAGAAATTCAATATGGACAAAGCGTATCCAAATAAAACTCCCATGGTTGTTCGATCTGTCGAAAAAGAAAATGACATTTTCCGACCACGGGAGGAAGGAGAAGAGATATTAGGACAGGAATATTCTTATCTCTGTCTCATTGGAGCACTTATGTATGTTGCAAATAGTAACAGGCCTGACATTGCATTCGCAGTGAATCTATTGGCAAGACATAGTGCTAAACCAACAAAGCGTCATTGGACTGGAGCAAAATAGATTCTTAGGTACCTAAACGGCACTAAGGATCTTGGCTTATTTTTCTAGAGAACCGATGATCCTAGCTTAGTTGGATACACTTACGCTGGCTATATGTCTGATCCCCACAATGCCAGATCACAACAGGCTTTATAATCCTTCATGGAGAAACTACAATATCATGGAAGTCATCTAAACAAACTTTAGTGGCTACATCCACAAATCTGTGAAATTATCGCACTATATGAGGCATCACGTGAATGCGTGTGGCTTCGCAGAATGATAAACCACATTGAATAATCTTATGGTATTGGTTCATCAGAATCACCTACCATTAACTATGAAGATAATGCTGCTTGCATCACCCAAATGCAAACAGGTTACATCAAAAGCAATATAACCAAACATATTGCTCCAAAATTGTTTTATCCCCATGAGCTTCAGCAAAGTGGAGAAATAAACATTTTACAAACAAAGTATTGTGATAATCTGGCAGATCTCTTTACCAAATCCTTACCTACTTCCTCATTCGAGAAATGTGTTAAGGGAATTGGCATGAGGCGGCTCAGAGACTTGGAAGCTTCAGGAAGAGACTCTCTGAGTGATAGAACTTGTTAAATGCATCACATTGTACTCTTTTCTTTTTATGAGTTTTTAACCATCAGGTTTTTCTCATATAAAGTTTTTAAGGAGACAATGTTTGATACAAGCATATGCCCTATCTCATTTTCCCCACCGGGGTTTTTCTGAAGATAGAACAAGGCATAGACTACTCCTTAAACTTTGCAGGTTTACGATAGAGCAATCACCACCAAATAATTTCTATTTTTTCCCTGTAGGGTTTTTCAATGGAATTAAAAAACATATTGATCTTACAGACTCAATCAAAAGGGTGAGTGTTACAATATGATAATTGGTGAATTTGATCTCATCTAATGAGCACTCATTGTTGGCATTATTTGATCAACAAATGTGCAGCCATTTGTGCCCATTATAACATTTTGTAACATCCATTTTAATTGGAGCAATTGAGGACTTTGAAGTGCAGCAATTGACGATATAATGTTGTTAGTGGTATGGATATAGGCATACCCACAGGAGGCAAATTTTGGTTTGGCACCTAGAAGTCCGCGTCCGAGGAAGGAGTCAAGGCAGCCCGATGCCTTGCCCAAACATAAGGGGCTAGGCGATCGCGGCAGCCCGATCCACCTCGGACCTGTGCACAAGGATTACGGCCACTCGGATCCACGCGGCGCGCCCCTAGGGAGGTCTGGTTCGGGTTTCCGGCAAGGAGGCCACAACCCGTAGAACGGGTTCGGGCCACCCGAGGCCACGTGGCACGCCCCTGAGGAGGGCGCGCCCGGAGGCCTGCGGGGAGGCCACACCCCGCAGAAGGGGTTCGGGCCACCCGAGGCCACGTGGCACGCCCCTGAGGAGGGCGCGCCCGGATGCCTGCGGGGAGGCCACACCCCGCAGAAGTGGTTCGGGCCACCCGAGGCCACGTGGCATGTCCCTGAGGAGGGCGCGCCCGGAGGTCTGCGAGGAGGCCATGCCCGCAGAAGGGGTTCGGGCCACCCGAAGCCACGTGGCACGCCCCTGAGGAGGGCACGCCCGGAGGCTTACTGAGAGACCACACGCCGCGGGAGAAGGTTGGGCCACCCTGACCCGTCGCGACACGAGAGACTCGCACGCGGTGCGCCACGTGTATGATCATGACATGCCCCTACGTTCCCTACCCGCAGTTCTCTCTGCTGGGGGAAGTGTGGGGAGCAAGATCAACCATCACTACCGCATTTAATGTTGAGAAGAGAGGCTTGACGCTTGCCTCGTCGCATTTAATGTGATGTGAGGATCAACTCCTCATCATTACCCTTTACGCCCGTTTTGAGGGAAGGGGGGAGAAAGTCTTCAGCCTGTGACCGTGAATTGACCACGCACTCACAGATGCACGCCTCTCGTCATGCCTGGTCACCGTCGCATTTAATGCGTTGGTCGGCTGCATGGGAGAGAGGATGAGAGCTGGGTGCTTGACGTCACCCCTAACCCAGTCGGTGGCCCGCCGACAGGTAGGCCCCACTGGAGGTAGGTAGGTTAACCACACCCCCCGTCAGTAGTATGATGGCCTCACTGCCCGTTTTTCTTCACCAACTCTTGCGACGTGGCAACATGGGCAGGAACGGGGCGTGACCCCTGACAAGACAAAGCGAGAGCTGCTCCCACAGTGTTAGCAGTAGAGTTGAAAAACCCAGGACTACTGTGGTGTCCCCTTGCACTATAAAAAGAGGCCCAAGTCCATCGTAAAAGGGGGTTCACTCCTAGAAAATCATAAGTCTAGCTCCATACTACAACACGCCTCAGTCATTAGCTCCAGCCCCGTCCAAGGGAAGTGTTACATCCAGGTAGAAGGAAAAGAGATTGGGAGAAGAGTCAGATATACTTTGATTGTAGCGCAAAAAGATCACCATACCAAATCTTGTAATCCTTCATCCACCATATCAACAACAAGAACAGGAGTAGGGTATTATGCTCCCCAGCAGCCCAAACCTGTATAATCCCCTGTGTCATGTGTGCATAGCTTGTTTTTCCCTCCTGCCCACCTTCTTACTCTCCTCAACTCAAGCTTCGTTGTACCGCACTCCTGTGCCGAACCAAAAAGGGTCCTCGGGATCCCTGCGTGTCGAGCACACGCATCGACAAATGTGCTGAATTATACACTCTAAATTGCAGCATTTCCCGGGCATTCATGCTATGATTTTAGTTACATGTAATCCCCTATATATATGAGCAAAGATCAATACAAATGACTAAAAATTCACTCCTAAATTCTGCCTACACTTTGTGTCATTGTTCTCTACATTTTTCACACTAACATTTTAGATAGCTTAGATCAAAGCTAATAATTCAGCTGGCTTGTTGGCTGTAAGAATCTTTATAGCCTTTTTATAGCCCGCCCATATAGTAGTTAGCTCTTCACTATTGATACATGACTCACATATCTCTCTTACAAAGTTTTTTGGTTCGTGTGCCCAAGCGGGCTGTAAGTTTACAGTCTGCTTCTCCTCTCTTCTCCACCTAAGCATTTAGCCAGCTATTAAACTTGCTCTTAGAGATAGCAACTATCTCTAAACATTGGAGAAGGTCTTATTTATTTATTTATTAGTCTCTCAAGTGTCATCCTATAAAATGGTAGAAAAAAAGAATACGAGGCTCTCTAGGTAAGGTGTGCATGTGTACATCATACGGATGAGGGTGCGCGTGATTATGAGCGCCTGTGTCTGTACTATGTTTCTTAAGAAAACTTCTTAATTTTATTTTTAATTTTAACACTACGACAGAACCCCTAATAGAGGGTATCTATGACAGTTCTATTAAAAACGTCATCTATGGGTTGTGTTCCATTAGTGAGGAGTAAAAAAGTTAATAACCAACAACTGTCACTTATAACCAAGAACCACCAACACCTATACTATAATTGACGGGTCATATAAAAAATTGTCTCCTATAATCATGGTTATATATGTCGGCTCAAGTAACAAACCACCTCCTATAATCGAGCCGAGCTGGCGGGATGCGTAGTGTTGTCGTCATCTTCATCTTCCTCAGCGTTGGTGGTGGCGACTGGTGCTACAACGGCTGCGTTAGGGAGCTCCATGGCTGCCGCTTCGACAGTCGGGGTGTCATCGTTGCCATCCGAGCCCGCCTCCCATGTCCAAGTTCTAGCGGAGGGAGGCGTCGTCATCGTCTTCCTCGACAACAGTGACAACTTCCTCTCCTCGTCTGCTAGCTTCATCGGCGATGATGATGACGGGTCTGGAGGCACCTCGTTCTTGATGTCACCACTGACATCAAAGGTCGGTATCCCCCCTAGTCCTCTCCCTACTCCCTTCCCCTCTTTCTTGCCCTCCTCTCTCTCGCTAATCTAGCCACCGACAATTGTCTATCCCTAGCAAGGCTTCCTCCGGTCACTCGATTGGAAGGCAGCGACAACCTCTTCTTCCTCTCCTTTGATTGTTTTTTTCTTGAATAAACTTATAGATGAATGATTGATGTGAATGTATCAATGAATATTTGATTTTGTGATCTATAAACATGCTGATTATCTGATATGAGCAGGAACTTGTCTCACATTCTTTTAGGTTTTTCAATTTATTTTTTTGTTGCATTGAGGGATCGGTTTGAATTGGGCAGACCCAAGCCATCATTTTATTTTACAATCCATATACCTCAAAGGTGAGGTTCTTGAACCAGCACCATTGACGACTACTCGTAGGTGACGTTTTTTGGGTGCCGGTTGCCGAATCCACCACTCGTGTGTATCGTGTAAAATACATTAAAAGTTTTAAAAGGGTAGGACTTACAAAGCATTTAAATTACACTACTATAGAAAACTCTTTAGCATTTATATTAAGATTGGTGTTACATTGGACTAGACGACGCTTTTTTTCTTGCAGTACTACACTTGGTTCAAAAGAGATCACAATGTAAGGCTACTGCATATGCATCTAACATTTTGCTGAAAAGATATCACAATGTAAGACTAACGCTTGGTTGCACCACATGGTTAAAATTAGCAGAGCTGAATAGCTGATCATGGAAAAGATAAAGGCCGTTCATACAATTTAAGAACTAAAACCAACTCAGACTCAACTTTGTATAAGGGTTCATCTATGTTTACTTTCTACACGGAGCTTACTTGCCTTCTCAAATGCATCTATTAAGACAAAAGGACAATTTCTCCTGAGATCAGCATAGCCTTCAGTTGCCATCACAGCATCCATCTCATTTGAAGTGGCCATAAATTCAATGCAAACATCCATTAGGCTATTGCAGTTATGCTGATCAGCCAAAGCCAATGTAGTTGCCACTGTGTCCACGTCAAGATGATCATCAAGGATGCTTTCACACATCAATTTCATCCTATCCATGGCATACCTGTCAGCAGCCTCAAGTAGAAGCCTGATCATTTCAATATATTCGTTATCATCAACATCATCCATATCAGGCAATGAATCATTGTAGATAAAATGTAGGAGAGCCCTGAAAACATCAGGCTGCATGTCTTCCACAATTAAGCACTGTGCCCCCTTCTCCTTCATCTCTCCATAGAGCTCCGCCTTGAAGACCGACGACCGTGCCGCAACGACTAACTTATGGGCAGCAATTTTCTCTCCCCCAACAATGAAATTCACATCAAACCTTTCCTCATCTTGCAACAACTTCCCCAAATGGTTCGAAATGTCAGATGGTGGCACCTCGATTCCAGATCGTCCGGTTGCATTCGACACCTTTGGTTCATTGACTACGGTCAAAACACATTCAATTGTGAAGTGATCGTCCCTAATGTAGCCTGATTGTTCCCACTCCAGAGTTCTCCTACACATGAAAACTCGCTTCTGCGGGCCAAAACGTCTATTGTTACTGAACATTCTTGGCACTGATGATGAACAAATACTCTCTCGCAACCCGGTGTCCTGGTTAACCAATCTGATATCATAGACTGCTCGCACTTTGCAATTCTTGCCCAAGAACTCCAGATAAACCGTGATCCTGTTCCCCATGATGGATGGACTTTGCTTTTTGGCGCCATTGGGGTAGAAGCGGATTGCCCAGTTATGTCCGCCGACGGCCAAGGTAGGCGAGCGGACAAACTTGCTGACGGCCATGTCCTTCACGGTGCTGTAATCGGTGACCTCGAACGAGAGTGTTGCCTTCTCCGGATTCGGTTTCTTGCCGTACCTCGAGACCCTTTTCGTGGAATCCATTCTCTTCTCCCCTGTTTTCTGCCGCTAAATTATGTGTCAAGAACTGATGAAAGAAGCTCGGAATTTGAACAAATGTGAGTGGAGAGAGGCAGATTTCTCGAGGAGAAGTGGAGGCGAACCTTTTGGTTGCGTTGGGGAGAAGAGAAGGAGACCAACTTAACGTAGTGAAATTTGAGATTGTGCCCTTCCAAATATTGGATTTCATTATGAACGAGAGTATTTCGTTTCGATATCGATTCCGCCTCATCGTAAACGGGACGGTGCATGGAAACGCTGTTTCCACTCGGTTGATTCCTTTTGCGGATCACATGGGCCGATTCTTGTGGGCTGGGGCCTGTTGTCATGCTCCCTGCTATCTATCGGCCTGGTTGCGTTTCTTTCTTCCAGGACACCACGACTTTGATTTTTTTATTTATATATTTTTTATTAAAAAATTAAAAAATATATTTTTTTTCAAAATTTTATAAAACTATACTCCAAATGCCTTTTGGTAGGGCGTTTTTTTATAAAAATTTTATCCACTTGTCACAATAAATTTTGTATTCAAGCCCTTCAAGTAATTCCGTACAAGTTTTATAATTTTTGATAGGATAAACGAACTCGGATGAAGTAAATCTCTATATGAATTGTGTGGTTTGATGAGATCTACAAATTTGTAATTGATATTTTTTTCGTTTAAGGTCGTTTAGAAATCCAAATATGCATTACAATATCAATTATGCTTTTGAGAAAAAATCAGATCTACATTTCAAATGACCTCAAATAAAAACAAAATCGATATCAAAATTGTCGATCTCGAAGAGATCTAAAAATTTATAATTTATCACATTTTTGTTTAAAATAATTTAGAGTGTCAAATTAATTTTACAATATTCAAACTGAATTTGCAAAAAAAAAGGTGTATGTATATTTGGACCCAACTAGACATCTCACTATTAATTATGCATTTTAAACTACTCAAATGAGAAAATGATTAACTAAAAAGTTTTAGATCTCACATAGATCTACAACTTTGATATAGATTTTGTCTACATCAGAGGTCGTTTAAAATGTAGATCTGAGATACCGTAAGAAAAGATATTAGATTTTGTAACAAAAATTTGGACATATAAAATATCATAAATGAAAAAGTTTTCAACAACAAAGTTGTAGATCTCATTGAGACCTATAACTTTTATATAAATTGTTTTTTCCATATGACTTTATAGGGTGTATTTAAAATTATAATCAATATATAAGCTAAACAGGAGGGTCTAAATAGAAAATCACTTACACCATGCGTAGATAAAATGCCCTTTGTAAAGGCGTTTGGAGTATAGTTTTGTAAAACTTCAAAACAAAAATACATTTTTGTAATTTTTTAATAAAAAATATATAAATAAAAAAACTCCCACGACTTTTATCAGGTTTTAGACAAGTTTGGTACTTCGGGTTTGCTTTGGAGAAATTTTTAGAGCCATTTGATTTATAAATCAAAGACAGGTGATGGAATAAAAATATTCCCTTTGGACCAGCTTTTATTACCGAAGTTTCGTTTTGGACCACCATTAACCGATGTTTTCACTTTGGACCGGGTACTCCTACCTATGTTACACGTTGGACTACCTAACTCTCCTATGAAGCATATAAACGATTTCGATTATGTTGGCTCCTACTCTTAAATAAACTCCTACTGATATATGTAAACTATTTCTTTAACATTTGACAAATCAAATTTAATGTGCAAGAGTTAATGGTGGTGTAAAATGCCATAAAGGTAATATTACCTGGTCTAAAGTGAAAATATTGGTTAAAAGGGTGTCCAAAGCGAAACAATGGTAATAAAGATGACCCAAAGTGAAATTTACTCATAAAAATAACAAAAGTAAATTGAGGTTCTCATGTAGGTCCACGAACATTCAAAGTGTTTTTACGTTCAACAAACTTTTTTATCGATCATCTCGGTCTAAAACCTTTTTTGCCTTGCGGTGATCTTGCCTACGTGATACTACATAGGTGGTGACGTGACATTTCTTTCTCATTGGGTGCGCTAGGAAAAGCGCTGAGCTCCCCACGTGTAGTCTTTCCGACTTATGCAACGATCGACTTAGAGCATTTTAGATCCAAGGACTTTTAGTAGTCCCTGGACTTTTTGCTAGTAGTCCCAGGGATTTTTTCCTAGTCCTCCTGTTTGAGAAGAGAGACTAGAAGGGACTTCTTATAGGGTACAAGTACTATTTTAGTCCTGGCCGACTACCCCTGCCGCATCGTCCTCCTGTCGCCGACGGGCGCTGGCGGTGGGCGAAGGGGCGCCGCCGAGCTCGGCAAAGAAGAGCCGGCGAGGCCGCGCCGTCACTCGTCGTCGAGCACAAATCTGCCCCGTCGCCTTCCGTTTCTCGTCATCGCGTAGAGGAGAGGACGGCAGAGGCACTCGGTTTGCTCCGCCGCCACCACCGCTCGATCCATCTTCGGAGAGTTGGGGACGGCAAGGAGGAAGGAGATGAGCGCCCTGTTCGCTCCGCCGCTACGACCGCTCGATCTGTCACCGCGGCCGCCTGATCCGCCGTCGGAGAGTTGGGGATGGCGAGGAGGAAGGAGACGAGCGCCGGGATCTGGCGGCCGGGGACGACGGCGGCCGGCTAGGGACGGCGCCGTGCATGGACGGCCACGCGTCGGTGCCGGCGGAGGAGGCGGTGGAGGAAGCCAGATGCGGAGGCGCCGAATGCGGAGGAGGGAGCGAGGAGGAGGTGGCGCTAGATCTCATCACCGCCGTGACAGGTGGGGAGGGCGGGGACGACAGCGTGCGTCGGCAGCGGTGGGTAGGGACGGTTACGAGCGTCGGCGGTGGCGGAGGCAAATCGCGGGAGAGGAGGGGATTTTTTCGTGAGAGAAGGGGAGAGAAGAGAGGAGAGAGATCATGGGGAGGGACAACGCGTGGAAAGAGGAAAAAAAGTCCCAATAAGCTCCTCCCAGGGACTTCTAGTTTTTGAGGGACTAAAAAAAGTCCCTAGATTAGTCCCTCCTGTTTGGATTCCTAAGGACTTTTTTCTGGAAGTCCCTGGGAAGTTACAGGTTTGTCAGCCACGACGCCGATGAGTGCCGGAGCTACAACCAATTTCTGCTCCATCATTTAGGGTTTGTTTTGTTCCAAAATTTTTTGATTTGGGGGTCACATCACACGTTTGACTAAATGTCGGAAGGCTATTTTAGCTACTAATTAAAAAACTAATTAAACCATTAATAGCATACGTGGGTTACTATGATATTTATGGCTAATTATGGACTAATTGGGCTCAAAAGATTCTTCTTGTGATTTCCATGCCAACTATGCAATTAATTTTTTTCATCTACATTTAATACTCTATATATGTCAAAAATTCGATGTGATATTTTTTGGAAAAAGTTTTTGGAACAAAACAGGGCCTTACTCTTCATTTTCGCCGCTGTTCCAGTCGCCTGTTGGGAGGAAAGAAAGAGAGAGGGTGTAGAGGGAGAATAAAAAAGAGAAATATATTTTTTAATAATGAAATTCATTCTGGCCTTTATTTCAATAAAGTTACAGCCAATTATTACATGATGGTAGAACTAATAGCCGTGAATTACAATCAAACACAGTTTGATTAAAATAGACTAATAAAAAAACTTTTCCTAAAATAAATATCATCATCAAAGGTTGGTTCATGCTTATAGCCATTGTTTATCCAACAGAGTAACTTAGTCCTTGTCTTTTTTCAAACCAAAAAAAAAGATAAATATATTCTTATGCAATGTCAGCGTCCATGTACATATCGTAGCTTAATTTAGACCGAAATGGTACGATAAACTAAGTTTATGAAATTTGATGTGCACTTTGCAAGTTTGTCGATCTAAAGAAAACTTAGCTACAAATTTAAGTATCACTAGTGTAATTTACTCTGTTAGGAATATTACAAAATGGGCTACAATATACCTGGGTACCAGGTCCAAGACCGGTAGGTGTCTGACCTGGTACTTTTACCGTTCCAAAGTATTCCGTTCCCTGGTCTCCTGATAAAAATAATTATAAGGTAAGACTTCTGTATGCTGCTATTATTGGTTCAAAAGTTAATATTGAAGATAGAACACAACAAAAACATACAAATTAATTCTATTTGAGGAAGCACTAGAGAAGTAGAGATGTGCCATGTGTGGTAAACTAATAGAGAAGTCGTTTTTCACGTATTCACCCATGATATCGGGGGGTCAAACAAATTCTAAAGGGTTACAATCACAGAATGTGAACTGTGTGGTCGGTGTGAATAGGTATATCAACTTGCATTACTACAGAACACCAAAATCGGTAATGCTTCACTTATTATTATGAATTAAAATGTAGTCTATTTCAGATATGTCTACTACAAATGATCCGTGATGGATGAGAGGATATGTGTAACAGATAATTATGGTCCGTCACAGATCCATTTGTCCACCAAACTTGCAAAGTACTCGTCCCACTAGTTTGTGCGAACCTGGAGCCAAAACAGTCCATCAAGCTGATCAACTAACTAGTGTTGTTTGGGATAATGGCACCAGCTATTAGATCTCCAAGCGCGCCGGTTCTATTTAAGTTTTCTAACCTGATTTGTAGTTTAGTTTGCAATTTGGTCTTTATTATACAATCTCAGTAATTCTGTTGAAAATTACTAATTATTTTGGCTGATGGCGGTTGTTATGATATATCAAGTGCTAGTGTATTTAAGTAATCATTATATCACGTATACTAGTGTACTACATATGCTCCTACGTGCAAGCTGACATTTTGTCCAGGCGTACTACGTCAAATTTATTTTGCTTGCATAAATTATTTATGTCAAGGGACGACATTTTTGTCCAGGCGTACACATCAATTCCATAGGATCTAATAGTTTGCTGACAAGGAATCACAATATATTGTAATATTAACCAATACACATGGTTAGGTTTAGCAGAGTTGACCTTGGAAAACATAAAGGGCATCCATATATACGATTCAAAAGCTAAAACCTACGTAGTACTTATTAAAAACAAACTTAGGACAAATCTTCATATGTGTAGTACTCATTAAAAACAAACTTAGGACAAATCTTCATATGTGTTTACTTTCTGTGGCGCTTGCTTGCCTTCTCAAATGCATCTAGTAAGACATAAGGAAAATTTCTCTTGAGATCAGCATAGTCTTCAGTTGCCATCACAGCATCCATCTCATCTGAAGTGGCTATGAATTCAATGCAAACATCCTTAAGGTTGTTGCAGTTATGCTGATCAGCCAAAGCCAATGTAGTTGCCACGGTGTCCACGTCAAGAAGATCATCAAGGATGCTTTCGCACAGCAGCTTCAGCCTGTCCATGGCATACCTATCTGCAGCCACAAGCAAAAGCCTGATCATTTCAATGTAGTCATTGTCATCAACATCATCCATATCAGGCAATTCATCAGTGTAGATGAAATGTATCAGAGCCCTAAAAACATCAGGCTAGCTGCATGTCTTCTATAGTCAAGCTCTGTGCCTCCTTCTCCATCATCTCTCCAAATAACTCCGTCTCGAAGACCGACGACCGCGCGACAAGGACGAACTTGTGCGCAGCAATTTTCTCTCCCCCAACAATGAAAGTCAAATCTACCCCTTGCTGATTCAGCAACAATTTGCTATAGTGGTCTGACAAATCAGACGGAGGCACCTTGATTTCAGATCGTCCTGTGGCATTCCACACCTTTGATTCATGTACTACAGTAAGAACACATTCGATAGTGAAGCGCTCATCCTTAATGTAGCCCGATTCTTCGCTCTCCAGATGAGTCTTTTTCATGAAATCTGGATTCTTTGCACTGCCACCATAACATCTAATGTTACTGAACATCATGGGCACTGATGAGGAACGAACACTCACTCGCGACCCTGTGGCCTGCTTAACCAATCTGATATCATATGTCGCTCGCACTTTGCGATTCTTGGTCAAGAACTCCAGATAGACTGTATTGCTGCTCCCGGTAATCTGTTGCTTTTTGGCGCCGTTAGGGTAGAAGCGGATTGCCCAGTCGTAGCCGCCGACGGCGAAGGTTGGCGATCGGACGAATTTGCCGACGGCCATGTTCTTCACGGTGCTGTAATTGGTGATCTCGAACGAAAGCGTCGCCTTATCTGATTTGGGCTTCTTGGCGTACCTCGACACCCTCTTCTCTGAAGAACCCATTAATTCTACTCTGATCTCGATCGATCGATCTCCCCTTGATTAATTTGAGGTCTGCGATGTGCCCAAGAACTGAACAAACAAACCAGGTCGTGAGGGAGCGGATCAAATCATCATCAATTAAATGAGGGGAAAGGAGGCAGATTTGTCCAAGATGAGAATTAAGTGGAGGCCAGCGAACCTAGCTAGCTTGGAGATTAGCGTACGTCTTCGGCGACGGCGAAGGCGAGGAGACGTATCTAGGCTGTGAAATTTTATTAGATTGTGGCCGTGATTTCCGTCGAAAGGAATCCCCGGCTTAATTCCAATCACGCACAAGAAAAGGTTGATTTTGTTTCCAATTGATCGGATGAGTTTCCTTTCACACACGCCAGCTAGTCATAGTCCGATCCGATATGATTTTGTTTTTCCAAACATGCACTTGGGCCCAAGTAGTAGCCGCCCAACTCTGTTTTCAAATCATCTTCAAGGCGAGCCTCGGGCGCTCGGCAAGTTTGTACGGCATTGCGCTCAGCATAGCCTAATACACCTCGAGAGACCCTGCCCAACATTGGCGTGCTCAGGTCCTTGATTACACTTTTTAAAAAAAAAAAATTGAGGTCCGCTCCAGTGTTCTTTACTGACAGTACAAAAATAATATTGACCATTGGATCTATATACTTATACTATCAAATATTTTAGGATACTAGAAATTTTTAGGGTAGATTTTCCAAAAGAAAAAACTGCGAAGGGGCAAATGGCATGGGAACGATGGAATGAGGGGCGTCGGAGTGATGGCATGGGAGCTGTCGGTGCATAGGAGTCGGTCCGGATCTGATGGCTTCCATCATTCAGGAAAGAGACAAATATGAAATATCGAAAAAGAAAAGAAAAGATAGTCTTTCCCCTATTGATTTATTAGTAATGAGTAATGACTAATATATGCTATTAAACGAACAGTTGAAATCATTTCTACTGGAAGTATAATACTACCGATAGAGAGCGCCAGAGCGTTACTAAAAAATACATGCACACTTATCCCTACATTAGTGGTCTTCGTTCATAAATAGTCCCTCGGTCTTATATAGGCTTGTCAATTCCCCGGTTGAGGGGTGGGGCCCCAACGAGGATCCGCCCCTATGGGGGCGGGGGGATTTTTCACTTAAGGGGAAATGGGGACAGGGGGCGTCCATGTTCAGGGCCAGGGCTGGATGAAGCTTTCCACCTGCAGGGGATCTATAGGTACCCGAAATGTCTGCTGGGGATCTGTAGGTAGCTGAAATGTACAAATCTGTTCTGAAAATTAGCCCATATAGGTCATAAGGCCCACTAGCCCATTAGACAACAACCACCCATATATACATAGAAAACCCTAATTTTTTCTCCCCACCTCATCTGGTCAACCCCACAGCCGCGAGCCCCCACGCCTCCTGCCTTCGATTGGTGACCGACGCGGGGTCGGGGTGCAGGCCCGCAGGGTCGGGGCCGGGGAATGTTTTCACCCTGTTCCTCGTTGCGGGGTTGGGGCGGGGGAAGAGTTCGGGGGACAGGGGCGGGATGTTCCTGTCCAACCCGGGCCCGACCTGCCCCGTAATCCCATAAAACAAGTCTTTTCGGTTGTTTTCATGCAAATTAACACTCAAGACAAATGACCATCATGCACCTATTTAATGTGTTTTTTAATAATTGAAACTTCCTTCTAATATCTCCATGCATGCACAAATTTAATTAATTGGGTGAATAGATGGAAAGAAGGAGAAGAAAAAGAACATTATCTTTTTGTAATTAATTTGTTGGGACCCACTTAGGTAGAAAAGTCTTGTTTAATGGGATAAAACTCAAAGGCTAAAAAACTTGTTTTTTTGACGGAGAGAGTAAATAAGTTACTAGTGGTCCATTAAAGTTATTAGTAGTTATAAGTTATCAGTAGTATTTCATTGAAAACATAATCAAAAAGTTTAGAGGTTGCAACTTTTTAACAGATACATTTTTCGTATCGTTCATGGTCCTTGAGTGAAATACTTGCCATTAATATGCAAATGCCATATGTAGTTAACTCATGCTCTTAGTGTCCTCTAAGACGTATTATCTTCAAATTATATTTTAATTTACAGTCTGTAAACCTACCTTGTAATGCATCAATTCAAAAGACTCGCAACTTAATTAATCTTAAAATGGCTCACATTCACCAACATCAAGATGCAGTGACAAAGGTTGGTCGCCGAGATCGAACATCCTAACTCCACCGGCACTCTCAAATCACACACCCCCACGCCATCCTCCTAGCTCATGGCCCATTAATTGCTTGGGTCCTCCTCACTCTACCCTCTGAAGCCGCCAGCGATACTCTAGCATCACTCCTTGCCATCTCCTCACTTGTTCACTTCCCTCCACCAATCCTCGTCACCAGCTCTCCCGTATCACCGTATACCACCCTTTGGTGTCTATCACATATTACACGACTGTCAAAATTTTTATAGCCGACGGTCCCTGCAACTCATGTGATCTGATGAACGCATTCGGTGGTAGGGCTAGCTCTGATAAATTGGCACATGCAGCGAAGCAGTGGAGCTGTGGAGGGATAGTGCAACTCAACGCATAGTGGTGGTAGTGGGGGGAGGGGGGCTTCTTCAACTCCAGCGATCTCTCTACGAGATCTGCCACCTATCTAGTCTTGTTGCATCCATCTACTATACCCTCGCTCGGTGGTGCAGGAGCGTTTCACGGCAATCCTCGCCTCATTGGTGTCCAGCTCTTCTGCATAGCTTGCCTTGTTGCACTCTCCATTTACTGTATTGCCACCGTTCTTGGGCGTATATGTCAGCCACAACTGTAGAGGAAGCTAACTGCAGAGGATCAATTTCCGCTCGCACCCGTCAATTAATAGTAATAGTGATATGCATGACTAAAAGGTTCCACCACAGCTATCAGCATGTCTGTACTCCATCTGTCTAAAAATAAACGCATTTCTGGGTTTGAATCTGGACATAGCCAGAAATGCGTTTTTTCTGGGGCGGAGGGAGTAGATTAGATCCAGATATGTGATTCTGGTTTTGCATGCAGATTTCCAAGAGTGCAAAATTTTGGTGGGGCATGATCACAGCGAACCTCTGAAGGTGAGGTCAGAGGGTTGCTATGTTGTGCTTGGCAATACAAAAATATAGAGCTAATAAAATCCCTTAAATGCAGAGCGCAGAGGAAAACCTGGGGAAATTAGAGCTTGAACTCTAGGCTTAGCTCCGTAATCAAATTTAAATTGTACTAGAATATTATGAAAATTAATTTGGGCATATAAAATAGTTAGACATAAACACATTATTTTAATCCTAGGTTTAAGCAATCTCTAGCTCCACTCCTTTCTATATATTCGTTATAGAATGGAGTTGAACTTGCTGCTTTTCGGATTTATCCATTCGATCGATAGATTTATGAAAAGTCAAAGAATTCCCCAAACGGACACCAAATACGAAAGTTATGGATTGTGGTGTCAATTGCATGCTAACGTTTCCATTGAAAATAGTCGCGATGTTTTGGGCTGGACAAAGATTTACAACTATTTTTTGTCTCAGGGTTAACGGACACGAATTTCAGCCGAAAACTTATGAATTTTTTGACCGAATGACTGAAATTGAAAAATTATGGATTGTAGTGCCAACATTCACAGATTGTGTGCCTAACGTTTCTATGGAAAATAGTAGCGATGTTTTGGGCCGGACAACGATTAACAACCATTTTTTTGTCTC
Organism: Leersia perrieri; assembly: GCA_000325765.3. Taxonomy (NCBI): domain Eukaryota; kingdom Viridiplantae; phylum Streptophyta; class Magnoliopsida; order Poales; family Poaceae; genus Leersia; species Leersia perrieri. The sequence goes on along the minus strand of CM002486.1, from coordinate 5,113,180 downwards.
AGGGTTAACGGGCATAAATTTCGCTATGTAAGGAGAATGGAAGATAGGTTCGACCATGGAAGAGTGCCTTGTAGGTATAACTAGTGGAGTAGACCTCATTGGATTACCATGTAAAGCCATCACTACTGGAGAATGCTTGCTTATTAGTCCCGGTTGGTTACCCCCCTCTAGCCCCGGATACGCAACCGCGGCTATATTTCCGGGACTAGAGATCGCGATCTTTAGCCCCAGTTTAAATAACCGGGGCACCGAGACTAAAGATCCATCTTTTATCTCGATTGGTACCACCAACCGGGACAAAAGATGGGTGTGCCACGTGGCTAGCTCACCCATCTTTTGTCCGGGTTGGTGTTACCAACCGGGGTCAATATATTTTTTCTTTTTTTTCTCCCTGCTGACAGTTATATATATGTGTGTATATATATATATGTATACATATATACATATATATATATGTATACA
>CM002486.1:5086768-5112618 GCA_000325765.3 Leersia perrieri | reverse complement strand
AGGAGTGGGATTAGGAGATTAGGGTTTGGCTGAACATGGTGGGCTATTGGGCTGTTGGTGGGCTTCGGGATTTATATTAGGCTTCATGTATTAGTTCAGTCTTTTTGGTTAACCAGCCACTGTGAACGAATTAACTGGCATAATTTCGGTTAGTTATAAATACTGACCGAATTGGTGACCAAAAAATTTGGTTTATTGTGCCCACCCCTAGACGGCATGGTGTGACGCGAGGAAGGGGCAGCGCTACGCCGCGCAGCGCAGCGCGAGGAGGAGGCGGCATGGCGGGGGAGTCCAGGAGGAGAAAGCGGCGCGGTGGGAGAGGCCAGGAGGATGAGGCGGCTAGGGTTGGGGTGGCGGCACCAGGAGGGAGGCGGGGCAACGGTCGGCCGGGAGGCGGTGGGAGGAGGGATGGGGCTGGTTTAGGGTTAGGGTTTCGAGGGGGTTGTTCCCCCATCTCGCCGCTCGGCCGTCCGATCGAGAGCTCTAGGATCGGACGGCCGGGATCGACTGGACCGAGAATCGACCCAGGTGGGAAGGGATTTTCGTGGCCCTGGCCCAAGTTGAGGCCTGGGACCGAGGGAGTGGCCTCAAGCAAATGAAAAATCCAGTGGGCCTATCGGGCATGCGAATATAAGTCTATTTTTGGTCGCTCGACAAACGAAACAAGTTTAATTTTAATCCTTTATATGTTTTTCAGAAGTTATAGCTCGATGCAACGTACGGGCACTATTGCTAGTATATATATATACTACATGGCACGCTGCGTGCTACCAGATTTGGTAGCACGCATGACTAGTTAAATTTTAACTCAGAATTGAGATGTGGGGATGGGATTCTAGTGAAGTAACAACGGCTAGTTAAATTTTAACTCAGAATTGAGTTGTGCGGGATGGAAATTCCTGTGAGTCGCGCTACCATTTTTCGTGGCACGCTGCGTGGCATGTAGCGTGACCGTGTGTCGGTGATATTGATATAGGGGTATCCACAGGAGGCTAAACTTGGTTTGACACCTAGAGGTTCGTGTCCGAGGGAGGGAGTCGAGGCAGCCCGATGCCTTGCCCAAACATAAGGAGCTAGGCGATCGCGGCAGCCCGAACCACCTCGGACCTGTGCACGAGGATTACGGCCACTCGGACCCACGCGGCACGCTCCAGGGGAGTCGGGCCCAGGGTCCGGCAAGGAGGCCACACCCCGTAGAAGGGGTTCGGGCCACCCAAGGCCACGTGGCACGCCCCTGAGGAGGGCGCGCCCGGAGGCCTGCGGGGAAGCCACACCCCGTAGAAGGGGTTCGGGCCACCCGAGGCCACGTCGCACGACCATGAGGAGGGCACGCCCCGAGGCCACGTGTATGATCATGACACGTCCTCAACAACCAACCACCGCGTTTAAATGCCGAGAGAGAAGCCTGACGCCTGCCCCATCGCATTTAATGCGACGTGAGGCGCGACTGTCTGCTCCTCATCATCACCCTTTTCCCCGTCTTGAGGGAGAGAGGGGGAGAAAATCTTCGGCACTGTGACCACGACATGACCATACGGTCAGGCGCACGTCCCTCTCCCACGCCTAGTCACCGTCGTATTTAATGCGTTGGACAGCCGTGTGGAGGGGAGGCAACGAGTACATGTAGCTTGTGTCACCCCTAGCTCGATCGGTGGCCCGCTGGCAGGTAGGCCCCCACCGATGGTTAGGCCGGATGACCATGCAATCCCGTCAGAAGCATGGTGGCCATGCCACCCATTTTCTCCACCAGCTCCCCCGCGACGTGGCGACAGGAGCAGGAATAGGGGCAGACCCCCGACAAGACAGGACAAAAGCCACACCGACCCGTAGAACGGGGGAGAAAGTTAAGAACTACTGTGGTGTCCTCTTACACTATAAAAGGAGGTCCAAGTCCATTGTAGAAGGGGTTGGACCGTAGCTCTAGCACGACCAGGGAGAGAACTCCTCCTTTTAATTCATCCTTCACCACATAGTGCAAGAACAGGAGTAGGGTATTACGCTTCCCTGGCGGTCCGAACATGTATAAATCTCAGTGTCTTGTGCATAGCGGGATTTTTCCTTCCTGCCTATCTTCTTCTTCCCCTCAATTCAGGCCTTGGCATTCCGCACCCCTGTGCTGAACCGAAAAGGGGTCCCCCGGATCCCCGCGTGTCGTGTACACGCATCGACACCGCGTGTATATATATATTACATGTGTGTACCTATATGCTACTACCGGGACTAGTTACTCTTTTTTCTAATGGATTTGGTTAGTGGATCAATTGAATAAATAACTAAAAATTAATTGTTTGAAAATTTCCCCCTTGTACGCATGGCACAATTTTCTGCATGTAGAACTATCCAATTTAAAAATTCAAAAAAAATGTTTCGTTATTGCCGCATGCAAACAGATTATTTTTGAAAACCACATTCAAATTAACCAATTGCAGATGTGTTTCTGCATCGTATACAATCAATGAGCTGATCCTCTATGCAGAATATCTTCTATACGTGAAATATGTGTCAGCCGACTAATTAAAAAATTGGTATTATAAACCATTAAACGTGAACATGAGCAGAATATCATCTTGGTACGGAGGAGAATAAAAGCTACAAATATAGTAGTAGTCTGCAGCAACGATTAAAAATAAAAGGAGCAGAATATCAATCGGAACGGGAGCAGAAAAATCAAATAGAATTAGTAGTGAGCAGAAAATCGAGTAGAATAGTTTCTCGTCTTTTATAAAACTGTTTGTGCATCCATTTTCTGATTATCTTCTGCACACACAAGTTAATTAGAAAATTAATTTGTACTCGTTCCAACCAGAAAATTAGTGCCAGAAATTTTTTAGTGCTTGGAAGAAATTTCGGCACACACTATGCAATTAGAATAGAAAGTAGATATCAAATAGACAAATATACCAACCAAACTAGAGCGATCCAGAGTTCGAAGTGATGCAGCTTTGAACAACGCCAATGTAGCCGATAGATTCACTAGGGCCAGCAGAACATAGGACTTACCCCTTCGTCAGAGATCAAACTGAATCGATGTAGCCCCGCGTCAAGTGCCAAATTCTGCCGGTTGATAAGTAAAAACCTCAGAGAAGAGGGTTGCGATGCGCCGGATTGTATTGATTGAGAGATAAAAATTATAGGGACCTTTGGTACATAATTTATACCCTTGGGTCTATAGATTCCTAATAGGACACCCAAGACAAAACATTCCTAACAAGAAAAGAAAACGTATAAATCCTAATCGGCTAGAAAAAGAAACTAACAAAACTTCCTAATTACATTAGGAAATATTTAAAATATGCCTAATTAATAGATAGAATTAAACTGCCAATCCATGGTCTTCATAACTCCTTCCTGATTTCGGCCTATTCGTTCTATCGATTTATTGCTTGACTGAATCCAGTAAAGAATCTACTAAATTTAGCGTTGACTCATCAATTAACCAAATTCTAGTATCAACAGGTTAATGGACACGAATTTCAGTCAAAGGCTATAACTCATGAATTTTTCGACCGAATGGCTATAATCAAAAAATTATGGATTGTGGTGTCAACAGTCATGGATTGCCTGCCAACGTTTCCACGGAAAATAGTCGTGATGTTTTGGGCCGGACAGAGATTAACGATTATTTTTTTTGTCTCGGGGTTAACGGACATGAATTTCAGCCGAAGGCTGTAACTCATTAATTTTTTGACCGAACGGCTAAAATCTAAAAATTATGGTTTGTGGTTTCAATAGTTACGGATTACGTGCCTAACATTTCCACGATAAATAGTCACGATGTTTTGGGCCGTACAAAGATTATAACCAATATTGTTATGGCAATATTGGAACAAACGTTTGTGCACATAGAACAAATTATTGGAATTGACCAAACAAGAGACGTGTCGGCGAGATTTATATGCATCCACGTGGCTGCCGAGTCAAACTCTCTATCAATATATGATGAACAGATCTCCTGCCGGCCGCTTCAATATAAAAAAAAAGACATGTCATGGAGATAATTGTAAAATTATTGTCATGATTAATATTTTATGATGAACAAATTGGCTTTATAAATGATAAATTAAATAAAATTGGTTTGAAATATTTGAGACGTTGTTGGTGTGAGTGTGTATGACTAATATGTGTTAGGTTGCAAATCTGTGCCCAGAAACGGTTGCTTGTGTATTGCATGTAGGTGACTTGAGGTCAATGCTTGGTCAATAACGAGAGCTGGGACTAGGTTCAGGGAGGAATTGAGGTTTGTAGCAGTCAGAAGGTCATGTGACAAGATTGGACTAAAGTTAGATGTTTTGAGGTTAACTTCGGTCAACAGTGTGATCGGGAATAAACTCAGGGTGGAGTCTATGTCCAGAGTAGATGCCGGGTAACGAAGTTAACACAAAGTGATCCAAGGTGAACACACCATGTGGGTATCGTTCGTGACGGGCTTTGCAAGGTTAGATGCGCGAGCGCCGGAGAATTGCGAGGAGAGTTGAAGTGCTATAGTACTACGGATACTGTACATGGTTGTTTGTGTGTGTACGTGTGCATGCGTGGTTGATGATGAACGGATGATGCTTGGCTTGATGGTGCACGGTATGTACATGTGTGCATGCGTTGATTGGCAGGAGGCCAAGTCAACATGTCAACATGGTTGTGTGGTCTGGGGCTGGTGCAAGCCAACGAGCAGGTGGCTCGGCTGGTTCACGCGGATAGAGAGATCGACACGAGTCGGTCACGATATAACGAGAGATCGAGTTTGGTTCGGTCGGATGCCGGACACGGAGAGATGGAAAAGGTAATCCTAGTAGATTAGGATTTTTGTGGGACTAGTCCTAATGAGATTAGAATAGATTTTTGGTATAAACAGTGAGGGAGGCTTGATCTTTGGGTAAGCCACTTGAGAACTGTTTGTTTTGGGGTTTTATAAAAAGGGTGTTTTGCTTGTACCTTGTGACAATATATTTCAGCAATAAATATCATATTTAATCGTAAAGGCGTTTTCGATCCCGTAAGTTGCTTCAAATGATTTTGTCGGTTTTGCTGAAATTCTGAGTTATCTATATTGCGAATGTTAGATCTTTTTAACCGCTGATTATCTTCCAAATCCGTTCGGTACAATTGTTCCTTATATCTTCTAGTTTATTCTTATTAAGTTTAGGATAGATCCAACGGTTGGTGTTTGTGTAATCTATTTTATACTCATACTCTATCAATCTATCTTTTTGTTTCGAAAATTAAACTTCTGCTATCAATACCTATTATTCATCCCTTTAGTAGGTTAGTTTATCGTGTTCGATACTATAATAAAAGGATGTGTAATCAGAGATCTTAAATCCTCAATCGAAGGTCAACTAATAGAAGAGACTCAATACAAGATTTTGCAGGCAGTTACGTAACACAATTAAAAAAGAAAGGTGCATGTGCTATATTAGTCCTCCTTACGTGACAAACGACCTTTGGCTTAACGTGTGGATGGATGAACGCAACTGGGTTTGTATCAGCTAATGGAATCGATGATACCGTTTCAAAAGAAGAAAACAGCGCGCTGCGAACGAGCAAAGAAATGTTGCGTAGTAAAACCCGTATTTTAGAAGCTGCTTCGCATGTACCGTCCTTCATATTTCCCGTTCGTGTATGAATTGTTGAATTATGATCCAAATCCAATCCAGTTATACTAGTTGACAAGAGGGCCGGTTTAGGCTGGAGCACAGTTCCTGGGGACGCCCGGCGGTATTAGTACCCTATTAGGGTTTCACCGATAAATATACCTCTTGTAAGCCGCCGTTCGGCGTTGAAACTCACCCCGATATAGTGAAGACTTTTGCTGGCTGGCGCCTGTGGTTTTTTCTCTCCCACCTGAGGAGGGTTTTCCACATTAAAATCTCGTGTCCTCTGTGATTGATCGTTGTTCTTTATCGTTTATATGCCTATCGTCCTATAATAAGTGGTATCAGAGCTTGTTTTCTGATTAGAGTTTTGCGATGGCGTCGATGAAGTATGATCTGCCGCTGCTAGAGTACAGTACAAGACGAGGTTTAACTTGTGTCAAGTTAAGATGCGAGCTGTCCTAGCGCAATCTTTGGATCTTCATGAGGTGCTGGAGAACGCGTGCGTGCCCTCCTCCGTCTCCGTCGTGCACCACGACACCCTCTTCTTGGATTCCTTCCCCATCCGATCCGGAATTCCCGGATAACGCCAAGATCAACCTCTGCAGCAAAGATTACAAGATATGGATGTATAGTCGGGTTTCGCAGTGAGGAAAGAATGAACCGGATGAAAAGGAGACAGCTTTTTGTGATGTACTAATTCTATAGGGAGGCAAGTGAGCGGAGATGGAGACTAGCCTTCGCTGTGAAAGCCGGCGGCGAAGCAGAAGTGCAGAACAGGGAATGAAGAGGAAGAAGAATTCGAAGTGACGGAGAAGGAAAAGGTTTGGGTTTTTGGAAGCGGATGCGGCGGCGAAAATGGTGAGATTAAAAACGACGAGTCCTTCAACGAGGCAACGAGTCCACCGCCGAGGGCTCCGATAGTTAGGGAGTAAATATTAAAGAACAAATGTTAGAAGATTGAAATAATTACGGTGAGTTGCATAATAATTATCAGAAACACAATATTGACATGTCATATTGTTGATTACTATAAATTTGATAAATCACATTGACACACGAATATACAATATATTTAATAGCGAATTCAAGGATTATATATATATATATATATATATATATATATATATATATATATATATATATATATATATATATATATATATCTATATATATTCAATGCCTTATTACTAAATTAAAAAATATTGTGAAATTTTCCCCTTCAAAAATTTAACTAGATTCAATACATTTCAAAAAAAAATTGTGTCTAAAATATACTCCTAATGCCATATTATTATTAGGATTTTCTCCTAAATTTTTTACATTCTATGATTCAAATTTGAACTTGAACAAATTCTACCGAAATTTCAGTACGCTATATATTCCGAGCCACCTCGAACCATCAAAATTTTGTGAAAATCCGGTCAGATTTCAATGAAATTGTAAACCATGATTAGGGTAAAGCATATTAGAATCTTTCCATCTCAAAATATAGAAAAAAATTCTTTGGATGACAGCACAAACTATGGGGAAAAATCCAAAATACCCCCTGTGACTCACTATTCCTTTCGTTTTCCCCCTCTATATCTCATTTTCGTACAAAAGATCTCTAATAAGTCACTTTCTCTTCTAATTTCCCACATAAAGCTTGTTTTCAACGATTTACAATTGATTCTCAACTCCTTATGGCACGTGAGTGTCCAAGATTAAAAATAGAGTTAACACATGCCATATTGCTATGAGTAGGCTCCTGATGTCTTATGCTGAGTGACACGGTGAAGCATCAAACATGTCAATTTTTTTTCTCATGAGTTTTGCCAAATTATTTCATATCGGTGAGTTTCTATATTCATCTCCTACACGTCGGTCCAGTCTGTTGGTTGATTATTGTCATTTGATCGTCAATTATTTCTAACAATAAACGTTCTCACAATAATAATTTTCTATTGTAAAAACTAACAGAATTCTTCTGAATTAGAAAATAAAACTTTAAATATTACAAAATGAAAAAAATTGCATGGAGTGACAATAGCGGCGGTCATGGATAACGGTAATGGTAAAATACACATTTTTAAACTGCATATTCATTAAAAAATTCTTTTCAGATTGTTTACAAATTGCAAACTTTTTTTTTATGAAACTACTTTTAAATTTTTGAAATTTGAACAATGTATCAAGTAAGAGCATCACTCCCCGCAAAAAAAAGAAAGAAAGTAAAAGCATCACTAGGAGTCTCCCAAAACAGCTCCCAATATTATTCTTTGGAACTTTTGTTGATAAAATGGGTTCAATAGTCCTAAATCATCAATGTAATCCCATCTCCTGATATTACATTACCCATATCTCGGGAGTCCCTCTCGATCCCAATCCAGCGCCTCCTGTGCAAAGGAACTTGCTCCCGCGACCTTGTCGAGCGCTACCAAGATCTACCGAGCGAACTTGCTCCCTGCCGCGTGGTAGCGACCCCTGCCGTGAGTGCTCCCTGTTCAACGGTGTCGCGTGGTTCCTTGATGTGTTCGTTGCAAGAAAGAGGAGACCTACTAATTATGTTAATAGGTGGCCCACTTTTAGGAGACCATGTTTAGGTCTCTTTTTTGAGAGGTTAAGGCCCTGTTTCTTTCAGCTGGGGCCTAGATTAACCTTATTTGGATGAGTTTTTTTTAAGCTTATTGGGTGGAAAATTACTTACTATGCCTCCACACTCCCTAATTATTATATTTACAAACCATAAACCCAGACCGTCATCGGTTCACCATTTGTTGAGGCTGATCAGCCTGTTTAGGCTGACTTATTTTATGAAATGGGAGTGTTGTGGTCTCATATGATGCTAAAAACTTCATCTGAATAAGTAATTCCAATGGGCTTTGGCTGATCAGCCAACCGATGGTAACCCCAATAATTCAGGCTACAATAATTTAGAAAAGAAATAACTCGCAACTCATTTTACTACAAATTATAGCAATCCAACTTACAATAATCTATCTATATTAAAAATAATTTGAAGTTGAAACAAACATGACCTAATTCTTTTGACCCAAAATTCTGTTTAGTTGTTCCAAACATATAATTTTAAGGATAAAATTTACTCCTCTGGGTGATGCTCTAATTAATCCAACTATTTCTTCATGTTCCAAATTATTTCTAGAATATGTTTACCTTCAGTAATATACCAAGGTGTGGACAATAGAACCCCTGGTCCAGTCGTCTTCCCCAATTGGGCCACAGAGTGTAGGCCGACCATGGCGGGAGAGGCTCGGAGAGTCGGAGAGCTCTGTTCAAGACGACGACCACGGCATGTCCCGTCTCCTGTGGGCTCACTAACCTCGAACCCTCGACATACGCCTTAGAAAAGTTTCATTCGCACCCCCCGTTTAGCGCCTCCTCTTTCTTCATTAATTCCCGGGGTGGCACGCAAGCTGCTCGACGAAATGCCTGCACGGCAAGGCACGCCATGGCGAGCACGCCGATGAGGCAGGATGGCCGGAGGCTGTGGCTGAGGCAATGATCGATGGGGGCATACAATGCACTATGGCACCGGCGCGGCTGCGCTGGCGAGGGTTCATGACAAGTTATTTAGCCAATGCTGCCGATCCGTGGGCATCGTCCGGCGAAGGACAGCAGCGGCGTTCTTATGAGGTACAATCCTTTTCAGCTCATGATTTTCGCATTTTGCTGCACAGTGTACTGGACTATTTGCTTGAGTTAATACTTAATACTTAATTGCCTATAAGCTTTTCAGATGGGTTGCTCAAGTGTATGTACATCTTGAAAGTTTGCATGATCATCATTAACTTACTTAATCAGCGATATTTATAATCATGATTATTAAGGAATAATTTTTGTTGTACATTAAGATCCAACTGCTGTCTGGACTGCCAACCCAGCACCCGGAATCCGTGTTATCCCTCTTACTCTGGCCCTGCCTAACTCCCAATCCTTCACCTCCTCCTACCAACCTCCACGCAGATTTAAATCCTTTCGCTGTCTCGGCCAAACGCAGAATAGGTAACTAGGTAAAACCCAAACGAAGCAAGGATTGATCACATCAGATTCCGATTTATTTCACTGATCAAAACGATCACCCTCTTTGCTTGCTGCATTTACTCCATTGAAGTATTATTATTGGTGGCCATCGTCACTTTCTTTCTTTCCTCTTGTAGAGCCAGCACAGCCCACCCCTTCTCTGTCAGCGTATGTATGGTCCAGACTTTGTTTCTCTGAATGTATCATAAGCAAACATAGTGAACATGCCTCTCTCTGCTCTAAAACAGGTTTCTACTATTACTCACTGTAGTCTTTGTTGAATGTGATTTTCTTTTCCTAACATGATGGTTGTATTTACAGATGGAGAATGGTGTTGTTTCTTTACGAGTCCTGTCAGGTACTGAGGTAATTCTGAAATTCTTATTTTCTGAAATGTAAAGTAAATGAGACAAAATATGCTGTAATCCATCATTTATTCCAAGCGAAGAAAGATTGTTTATTACAATTTACACAAGATAGATAGTCGAGTCTTTGAAAGCGTTAGTAGGCATTCGGAAGGGGAGGGAGGGGGAAACCCTAGCTATCCCCTATTCAATCAACATTCAATTAATATTGTTGTTTATATCCCTTTTGTGCTTCCATTCTATTCAATTCATCCAATGTTACTTTCCTACCTGTAGTTCAGAGTCCTTTCGAATCAGGAAATTTTCTTTGATGTATGCCTTAGGGCCATCAAATCTGTTTTGCAATGGTAATTGTTTATAGGATTCAATTTAGGCATTTTCATTTTTTCTAATCAAATGCATTATACCAACTTATACTACAATATGTAACACAATATTTTTTTTGCTGGTAGTATTATTATTGGTGGCCATCATCACTTTCTTTCTTTCCTCCTGGAGAACCAACACAGCACACCCCTTCTTTGCATCTCAACGCATGTGTGGTCCAGACTTTGTTTCTCTGAATTCATCATAAGCAAACACAGTGAACATGCCTTTCTCTGTGTTCCAAAACAGGTAAATTTTTTAGATCTCTACTACTACTCACTGTTTATAGGAATCAATTTAGGCCTTTTCATTTTTTTCTAACCAAATGCATCATACCTATTTATATATTATACCACAATATGTAATACAATAATTTTTCTACTGGTAATAGAGCTCATAAATCAGTTTTACTAGTAATAATAACAATGGTAAAAGAATGCTCCCTATAAAAACGCTACCTCACTACTCTCTTCTGTCTCTGTGCTTCTGTTCAGACAAGCGTTATGCGTTTGCTCTGAGTCAAGCAGCTTCTAAGTTTGGAGCAATGGCAAGGAGAAGTAGAGGCCATGGAGGATATGCTGCCACCTCTCTCGCCACGATGCTGTACTACTACTGCTGGTTCCTCCTGCTCCTGTCAGTCATCTTCGTCATCGCTGCGGCGCAGCGTCCCCAGGTTTCATCCACCTTCAAAACCCTGACGGGTAGGTAAATCTCTCCACGACAGTCAGCAAGCTCTCCTCTTGTTATAAATTTGATTGGTCTGTTTATGTCAGGACTTAGGACATGCCTGCTTGCATGCCTTCTTCAGATTTCTGAACCAGGTGTAGTTTGGGGTTTCTTGCATTGAGTTTATTTTTTCTGGGATTTTGAAGGAATATTAATTTTGTCCACAACAGAAAGCAAATGAGCTTGATGTATACTTACAGTAGCATGTCGAAATTATTTTTTGCTGCACCTGTTGCTTGTTGCTGTCCTTTGTTCGGCTTGCTAATTACAGTTCTATGATTTTCTTTTGTTGCTTTTAATTTTCTTCCTGAACTATGCAGCAGCAAAGCATTTGTTAGTTTTGCAGGTAATGCTCCTCTTGTTATAGCCAGAGGTGGCTTTTCAGGTCTGTTTCCTGATTCCAGCCAATTCGCCTTTAGTTCTGCCTTGGAAGCTACCTCGTATGACACAAGTTTGTGGTGTGATGTGCAACTAACGAAAGATGGTGCTGGCATTTGCCTCAGAGAATTACTTATGGATAATTGCACCATTATCAGCCGAGTTTATCCAGATGGAAAGCAGACATACAGAATCAATGGTGTGCAGAAAACCGGATGGTTCCCTCTAGACTACAACATGTCTTCGCTGAGCGAAGTTTTTTGTGAGTTCCACCAAATCATTTTCAGCTCGTGTTGGTTCTTGCTACCTTGCCATTTACATGCATGAATACGTATTGTCATCATGTCAATGTGATCATGAAAAATATCCTCTTAATTTCTTTATGTTGTTTTGCCTGTGACTGAAATTGGATATTATCCTAGTACTTTTATTTTTTTAGTCTTCAGACACTTCTTAGTCTTCTTCGAATAGTATCAAACATTTTTGGATTATTTTAATTTTTGGGATGTCTAAAGATTTTCATTTGGAGGCATGATATGCTGATGATGATATATCTTGTAGTATCCTTGTTTATCTATACTCATACCTACCATTGGGCAGTAACACAGGCACTTTGGACCCGTACCAACAAATTTGATTTCTGCAACTTACGCATCTTCTCTGTCACTGGCTTCATGTCTGTTGTGAAGCCATCGTCTCTTTGGTTGAATGTTGAGGTTGGGTTTGTTGTTCCCTCAAACTAAACCTATAAATTATGTCAATTGTTACTAATTCACTATGAATCATGTAGTCTTCTGAACAAACTTCTTTTTCATTTCTGCAGCATAGCATTTTCTACACAGAGCATGGTTTGAACATGACAAGTTACATTCTTTCAGTGCAGAAGCTTGACTTTGTGAAATACATATCATCACCTGAACTGGGTTTTCTGCGAAGTTTGTCAGGAGGGATTAATCGTAAAGTGAAGCTAGTGTTCCGGTTTCTTGATAAAGCTCTTTCTGATCCTTCTACAAACAAAACATATAACTTTATGTTGAGTAACCTGACATTTATTAAGACAATTGCTTCTGGTATAATGGTTCCCAAAACCTATATATGGCCAGTGACAACTGATAACTATGTTCAGTTTCCCACACAGATTGTCAAAGATGCACACAGTGCAGGTTTAGAAATATATGCATCTGATTTTTCAAATGATGGAAATTTCCCCTATAACTATAGTTATGATCCTTTGGGGGAATATTTGCCATTTCTCAGTGATGGTGACTTCACTGTTGATGGTGTATTAACAGATCACCCACTTACTGCATCAGAGGCTATTGGTATGTCTCTTCCTTTTGACTTCTGTTGCTTTAGTTCTACTAGTGTAATTTTGATCAACATTATGCGGTCAATTTCAGAAACTCAAAGCAGTGCTTCAAATCTGTCGTCAACTAAAATTTTCTAATATCAAGCGGTCTTTATTAGTAATAGAAAGTGAGTGGACACAAATTGTCGTCAACATGCATTAAAATTCGTGTTATTTACTTTTTTGGAGGAGCATTGAAGCATCGCTGGATTTCAGATAGGATAGACATTTTGGTTACACTTATGCTAGCACGTTTGAATTGCTTAGCTTTTTCTTGTCTCCAATCACTGTTTGTTACTTATTGTGCACATAAATAAGAATTGGACATGTATTAATGCATATTTGAATCTCCATTTGCACAGGTTCTTTCACTACTTTGAACACAAGCAGGAAAACAGATCATGGTATGGCACATTTGTTTGCAAAACTTACCTCAGTGCTGCTGCTGTTATATTGAACTCTAAAGGTTGAACTCATTTGAATTATTGCATTGTTTCTTAACAGCTGATCCACTAATTATCTCACATAATGGTGCTAGTGGAGATTACCCAGATTGCACAGATCTTGCCTATGAGAAGGCAGTTGCAGATGGTGCAGATGTCATCGACTGTTCAATTCAAATTACCAAAGATGGAATTCCTATATGTATGAGTTCCATTGATCTGTTCGACACTACAGATATTCAGAATTCAAAGTTCAGTTCACTTGCTTCTGTCATTCCAGAAATTCAGACTAAAGCAGGAATATTCACATTCAACCTCACTTGGGATGATATTAACACTTTGAGACGTGAGTTTCAATTCATGTTTTTGTAGATATTATATATCATTTGACTGAAATGTTTTTAAGATTGTTTTAGTTAGTGTTACAAAATATTGTTTCTTCGAAAATATTCTAACGTATAACTTGTAATTCGTTCACATATAACATGCAACCAAGTGAAAATTCATGTGTTTTTATTTTTCTGCAGCAAAAATATCTCATCCATATTATGATTTTGTACGGGATCCAAGGTATGCAAATCGAGGAAAGCTTTTCAGCTTATTTGACTTTATGACATATGCATTGGACAAAGATTTGGCTGGCGTCATCATCATCATCAAGGTGATTATCCAGTTTTTTGTAGTTTTTTTAGTACTACGGTTTTCCCTTTACACACAACAGATTTTGAGCATTTTTTTCATCAAGGTGATCAACGTCCAGCCAAATTATCTTAGTCATTTCTTGCGGTTAGTTTGTTTTGTTTACCTACCCATGGTTTATTTTGTTTAGCAGTTAGTCCATTTTTTATCAGTTTTCCATTTTTCTGCTTGATGGATTTTTGGAAACTATTGTCATCTCATGAGTCCTTTACTAGCAAAGACCTGTGTGGAAAATCATACAGGCAAATTTAGCTTTTTTTTTAATGAAATTGTATCAAGGTCACGTGTTGTCTCAAGCCTTGCAAACTATTTTTATTTTATTGAAGTGTCATATTCTTCCAAGCACTGATCGATGAACTTCTGAACTGCAGAATGCTGCATTTATGGCAAAATCATTAGGATTTGATGTTGCTGATCTTCTAACCACTGACTTCAGTCATGCTGGCTATAAGAACCTTACTATGAAGAACAAGGAAGTTATGATCCAGTCTAAAGACAGTGCCGTTCTTGTCAAACTGAAGCAGCTGAAAACACATTTCAAGCTTGTTTACACACTGCCATCAACTGTAGGGGATGCTACTGCTTCCTCAATAGAAGATATCAAGAAGTTTGCTGATGCTGCCATTGTTGACAGGCAATCTGTCTTTGTTGAGAGCAATGGTTTTATTCTAAGGGAAACCAATCTTGTCAAAGATCTGCAGTCTGCCGGGTTAGCCGTGTATGCAAAGGTATTCCGGAATGAGTTTATTTCACCACCACAGGATTTCCTCGCAGATGAAACAGTGGAGATCAATACCTATGTTCAGTTGGTTCATGTCGATGGCTTCATAACTGACTTCCCCAAGACACTTAGACGATACAAAAGTAAGTACCACATTCCGTTTCTTTTTCTTCCTTTTTTTTGCTGTAATCCTGAGACCTGATTTCACCGTGAAATCATCAGGTAGTAAATGGAAAGGAAAAAAGAAAACTATACTAATTAAGCCTGAATGAATGTTTGAACTGCTGGCAGTGAAAACCTGTAGGAGTCAGGGAGATGGCCTGCCAATATGCATGAAGCCTGCCCAAATTGGCTTCCTCGCTGAACTACTCGAAGCCGATTGCGCCGGTGGCATGCCGCCGGCTCTGGCGCCAATGCCGGTGCTGAACTCAATGGACGTCGTCGAGCCGCCTCTACCTGCCGCCAAGCCCAAGATTGGCACCTCGTCGGCAGGGAGCACGCCACATTCTGCCGGTCACGTTACTGCTGCTCCTGCTTCTGCTGCAGGCGCCGGCATTTTGCTCGGGATGGTTTGGGCATCTCTGCTTACCTGAGCTAGCTAGCTGGTGACAACAATCAAGGCTGCATTTTCCATTGGGTTGGGGAAAAAACAAGCAGCAACTAGGACTTAAATGTTCTTTAACTTTGGTTGGATTGGACTACATGATATATTATCAGTCCATCTTACCTTACTTTGTTTCTTGTACCTTGGCAATTTCTAGCATGAATGGTTGAGTGTAATAGTTGATTGCCACAACAATTGTAACTATCCACAGCTTAATTGCATAGTGAGGAATGCATGGTTCAGCCTCCTCAACTGCAATTGATCGTCAATTGTACTTATCGACGGAACACGTTACAATCGTGTGAGAAAAAAATTGTGCGACTTACAATAAGCTTTTTCCTAACTCTTCAGGTGATGGAATTCCATATTAGGGAATGCACAAACTAGAGTTGGGTATGAGTACTTAATCAATACGACTATTCTCCTTTTGTCGACGTGTGAGGTCGCGACTAAGGTATTTGTATAGTATGGTGATCATTGATACTAGGATATATGTGAGATTGAAGTAAAAGAGATGGGGACAGAGATTTTTATACAGGTTCGGGCCCCTTATCTGATAGGTAATAGCCCTACTCCTGTTAGCCGAAGCCGTTGTTGTTCTATATTCAATGGAATCACATAAGTACAGTATTTGGGGGAACCTATCTAGCTATCGTCGACTTGGCGGCTCATAGTCGACAACAGGGTTATCGACATGGCGACTCGTGGTCGACGATAGGGTCTCTTCCTCTCTCTTGTTCTGTCTTGTCCCTTCTCCCTCTAGGGGGTCTTGTATTTATACCTATAGAAATGCCCTTGTCCAAGTAGGACTAGGGAGACCAATATGGATACAATCCGAGTAGTCCTTGTAGTTTTCATATAGAACTCTTCTCGTCCTTTCTTATCCGCAACTCCTTCTATATACGAGGTATTATTCCGTATAAGATTTGGTTTATAGTGGGCCCCGTCGAGCTTAATCGATTACTGTTGGGTATGTAGTATGCATGACCTTGACAGTAGCCTCCGACTTCAACTCAAATGAACTCACATCATCATTTGCGATATTCTTGTCTAACATTTTCTGTATTCACTTAACTGTTCTCATATGACTACGTCTCCTGGGTTGAAGTAAAGAATTTTTATCTCGGTGGGTACACCATCGCTTTATTCCGAAATCCTTGTCAAACTCCACTGATCGTTCTCGAGTAATCGAGTAGATGTAGAGTTGGAAAAATCATTTTTTGATTACATGTCTTGGTTAATACGCCTCTGTTAAGCACTCTGACATGACCAAATTTTACACTGGTCGTTTGGCTCTAAAGCATCTTAACAAAGCCTTATCAACTGAATTTGCAAGTGACAATAAAAGAGTACTCTTGCTAGAATTGTCCTTAGTAATCCAATCGGAGTATGATACTCTTCTTAGCCCCAGCTATTCGAGAACTCGTTCTTGATGACTATAACTTAAAAACCTATAACCTGGCCTAGGCAAGCTGTGAAGTTGGAAAAATCAACTTCCGATTACACGTCTTGGTTGATATGCCTCCATCGAGCACTCTGATATGACCAAGTTTTACATTTGGTCGTTGGCTCTAAAGCATCTAACAAAATCTTATCCACACTAGGTGTCTCTAGCCGAGATCCCTTAGGTTTCTTAGAGATTTTGTCAGAACGGCATAAAGGGACAATAGACAAGACTCTGGCACGAGGCGTTATATGAGTAAGGGATCTCTGGATAAATATTTAATCACTTCACAGAAACTGTGGGAGAATTGTTACAATTGCTGATCGAGGACCAGTTGTACTCGTAACTCGACCACTAGAAGTTGAGGTTCGAAGACCGCTACACCACTGGTATTAACTTGACCATCGTAGTTGGACTATTTGTCCAACAAAATTTGACAAAGGGCCTACACATAACTTAAGATGAAGATAGTATGGTATCTAATTAGGATGTTGTACGAAACTATCCACATAAAACAGCTAAGAGTTCAACTAAATCTACATGGTAATGTATCCCCCCTTTCACAAATATACGGCATTGGCAAATTCATATTTAAAATAGTCAACATCATAAATAAATAAAAACGAAGGGAGTAAGGAAATGTTGATCAGAGAGCATTTGCTCTAGCTCCTGAAAAAAACATTAGATAGAATGGATTAGAAGGATCTGTTATCCGAAAATTTGAATTCATTTCTTGTTTCAAATATTCACTTGTAGCATACCTGATTTCAACGGATTGGCGTAATTTTTCTACCGCGTGTACAGCCCCATAATAATAGTGTTTTTCCAAAAGAAAAATGTCTTGCGAGCCTTGTTCCTCTTCTCTAACACATCTATTAATGCATAAGGACAAGTCCTTTTGAGATCTGCATAACCTCTGGTTCCCATCACAGCATCCATTGCATCCAAAGAGGCGATAAATTCAACACAAACCTGCTTAAGCTTGATGCAATTATATTGGTCAGCTAAAGCCAATGTAGTTGCTACATTCTCCACATCAAGGTTCTTGGCAAGGATGTTTTGACACATCAACTTGAGCCTGTCCATGGCATATTTGTCCGCGGCCACAAGTAAATGCCTCATCATCTCAATTTTATCATCGTCGTAGAGATTACCCATGTCGGGCAGAGAATCGGTGTAGACAAAATGTAGCAAAGCCCTAAAAACATTAGGCTGCACATCCTCGATGGTCACACGCGACATCATCGCCTCCTTCATCTCCCCACAGAGCTGCGCCTGGAAGAAAGGCGGCCGCACCGCGAGAACAATCTTGTGTGCCACAATGTCCTCCCCTCCAACACAAAAAGTCACATCTGCTCCCTGCTTTGTTTCCAGCAGCGTGCCAAGATGCTGCACAATGTCTGACGGCGGCACCTCGATCTCAGAGTTCATCATCGCCACGGTTTCGCTGCTCGACTGATCCTTGATGACCTTGACAGCGCATTCGATGGTGATGGAATCATCCTTGATGTACATTGCAAGATCGATCTTTTCTGGTATCACCACTACTCCAAAACGGGTAGCATCAACATGGTCGAAAACTCGTGGCCCTTCAGAAAACGATAGCGGCATTAAGCCTGACGATGATGAATTGTTGAGTAATCTCAGCTCGTAGGATGCCTTTGCCGTGGCGTTCTTGGTCATGAGCGTGAGGTAGATTGAGGAGTGTGGTCTGCTATTCTGGCTTGCACCGTTGGGGTAGAAGCAGATGGCCCAGTCGTAGCCGCCGACGGCGAAGGTGGCTGACCGGATGAACTTGCCGGCGCCGATCCCGGCCTTCTTGAGGCTGTAGCCGACGATCTCGAAAATGTGCGTGCCCTCCTCCGTCTCCGTCTTGCATCTCGACGTCGTCTTCCTCATGGATTCGGATCCCATCGAGTAATTTAATGATTGGTAGTGAGAAAAGAGGTGACAATTGATGAATTGATGATCAGAGGCGGCGGCGGCGAGGGAGGAAGGTGATTATATCACGGAAATTAAACCCTAATTATCACAGAGAACTTTTCAAACAGCAAAACTGCTGTCAAGGAGAAGAGTTTGAATTTGGAAGAATTTAGATTCAAGTTTCAACGAAATCCGACTAAAAACGGACGAGATTTCGTCTGAGAAATATTGGGTTTCGCATTAATTAAATCTTGGAAAACAAGAATGTGTACTGTACATGGGCCCACCTTGTCAGTCAGCTCCCCTTCATGTATGTTTCTTCTTCCTCCCGATCCCCTTCTGTTCTCTGCGCCTAGGGTTTAGGTGTGCGGTGGCTCCAGGTCGTTGCGAGGTAATTTTAAGGTCTTACGAAATTGGGAACGACGCGTGGCCGTGTGGAAAATTGGAAATTTGCTCACGGCTTCAGAATTCTTCTTTGCATATTTTTGTTACCTTCTGTCGAATCCAAGCATACATGACGAATAGGAAATACAGATAATTCCATTTACAAGTCTCCTTTGTATGTATGGATAAGTGTGAGAATTATATAACTGGGGTATAACAGAAAAAAAAAATTGGTCTCTTGGTGAAATCTGGCAGAACCAACATCATTTTTACAGGCAAAAAGGAACTCTGAAAAGTATGAAATTAAAACTGTATGGTACATGAGTAAGGCACAACACCATAATGCTGCTGCAGCAGAATCTAATGCTTCCCCGGTTTCTATATGGCAGAATCTACGTGTAAAAAAGAAATCTGTTTCTCCACCGATGTACGGAATAATTTTGAAACACCTAACAATGCTTCCAATATGTGTAGGGTTTTTTTCGTCGGAGCTTAGAAAAATGATATGGTTAGAGAATACTAAAGTTCATGAGATAGTTTATAAGATTCTGGGTAGAACTTCCTTGGGAACAAATAGCATTGTCTCTTTAGTCCATTTCAGAAGCAAGGCCTCTGCAAGAAATCTTTCTGAATTCAAGAACAAGACACGATACATAATCTTTTAGTTTTCCCTTTCTGTAGTTTGTTGACAGGACATACAGATGGACGATGCCTCTGCAAGTGCTGCAAATGTTCCCTCGTGTTTTGCTTTAAAGATTCATGTAAAATGTCTGCCTCAAGTGTTAATTAATAACAGAAATGAAGGTTGATATGTTCTTCTTGGCACTGCTAAAGATGGTGCAAGACATGTTCTACTATTTAACTGCTATTTTGACACTCTTTGGAAAGTGTAGTACATTGGGGAAATCGAGCAAAATATGATGTTACTAAAATACACACCTATTTATTAAGTGATCAAATTCAAACCATAAACATCTTTTGAGGGTACATACCATATATTTAACTTTGGGCATTTACAGTACACAAAAAAAAAAGCTTTGAGCATTTACATTCTCAATATATTTTTTCTATCTACAGAAGTGTGCAGAAACAAAATCCATTGTTGAGTTCCAGTGGACAATTCATCAAAAACAAAAAAAAATCCTTCAAACTGTATCTGCTATTTGTCAATCATATAAAATGTTTCCTGAAATTAAAAATCCTAAAGGGACAAAGTAAATAGATATGCAGATAAAATTACAACATAAATGTGGCCAGAATAAACACACCAGATTGAGGCAAAATATTGTCCGAATATGCAAGTGGGTCCAGAAACGGATTACAAATTTGGTACATATTTCAAAAGGAAATAAATGGATTAGTATTATACACATCCAGTTTGTTTGTTGGTCATGCTAAAAACGTGATTAGGTGTATTTGTAAATCAAATCTCTCGTCAAAGGCGCGGCAGCCGATCAAGCTAGCTGCAAATGCGGCATCGCGAAGTGGCACTGCGGCACCGGGTCACGAAGAGGAACCACGCCACTTCTTCTGCTCACGCGTTCTCAATAAGCGTTGCCGTCGCTTCTGTAGTGCTCGTTCGTCGCACGTGCCGGTCACGCGCTTCAAAAGTGTGGGATTGACCTCGCCCCCGCGCAACCCGGAGACCCATTACAATTTTGCGGTAACAATTTACGGCACCGTAACGCAAACGCTGTTGCTTACCGGTATATATATTTCCGAAAAAACTCGATTATTCTTGCTAAATCAAAAATCAAACGGTATATTTTTAATTTTTTTCGCATGCTTATCATGCGTTGTTTCATTACTAACGGTAACTTCATGAAAGATTCACATACCACTGTTCCACTATTTCTCCATCCAAAAGTTTGACAAAAGGCATACATATATAATTTAAGATAGTACTAAACTTACTACTGATGGCATCTAATTACGATGATCTGCCGCAGGAAACTATCTCCATAAACAGCTTAGAACTAAACTGCCTAGTCATATAGTTATCTAAGGATAAATTGGTCATCTATGTTTTGCGAGCCTTGCTTGTCTTCTCAAACATGTCTAGCAATACATAAGGACAAGTCCTTTTGAGATCTGCATAACCTTTGGTCCCTGTCACAGCTTCCATAACATTTGAAGAGACAATAAATTCAATTCAAACCTGCTTAAGCTTGCTGCAGTCATGCTGGTCAGCTAAGGCCAAGGTAGTTGCTACGTTCTCCACATCAAGATTCTTGCCAAGGATGTTTTGATATAGCAACTTGAGCCTGTCCATGGCATATTTGTCCGCGGCCACAAGTAAATTCCTCATCGTCTCATTGTACATCTCCCTGAAGATCACCCATGTCAGGCAAGGAATCAATGTAGACGAAATGCAGCAAAGCCCTGAAAACATCAGGTTGCACATCATCGATTGTTACACATGGCATCCTTGCCTCCATCATCTTCCCACAAAGACAAAGCAGTGCCTGGAAGACAGGCGACCGCATTGCGAGCACGATCTTGTGCGCCGCAAAGATCACCCCTCCATTACTGAAATTGACATCTGCTCCATCTTTGTTTCTAGCAGCTTGCCAAGATGCCCTGCGATGTCCGACGGTGGCACTTCAATTTCAGAGCTCCCTTGATTTCACAAAGCTGTGATTCTTTGAACACCTTGACAACACATTCGACCGTAAAGCTATCATCCTTAACACACGCCCACTTTTCAAAATCTTGTAAGATGATTGTTTCAAACCGCTTATCATCATTGAATAACACTCCTGCTATATTATTCATGGGATGCCAAAGACGCCACAACCGGCCAGGAACTCGATATTTTACTTTGTAGGACGCCTGCACTGTGGCATTCATGGTCTTGAGCTCAAGAACGAATGCGATACTCTCCTTGGGCTGTTTCAGGGGGTGCGCATTCATCAGGGGAACTGGTCCATAACTGTATCCTTAACCTGGTTGTTGGAACAAAGAACCTGGGCTTTGACAACGGTCTATGGACCACAGGAGGACTCTGACAAGCTTCTCTTCCTTCAAGAGCTGACAGAGGCGAGAGGTGTTAGTGTTGATGAGTGGATGATAGTGGGCGACTTCAATCTGATAGCAGCAGAAGCAGACAAGAACAACTCCAGGATCAATAGAAGAATGATGAATGCTTTTAGAAACAAAATCAATGAGTTGGAACTAAAAGAGATGTATCTTTTTGGGAGAAGATACACTTGGTCTAATGAGCAAGAGCGGCCAACTATGACAAAAATTGACAGGGTGTTCACAACAACTCAGTGGGAGGAGTGCTTCCCAGATGCTCACCTGCAGGCTTTGACTTCATCCGCTTCAGATCACAGTGCTTTGTTATTATCCTGTGGAAAGAATGAGGCCAGGCCAAGAAAGTTTAGGTTTGAGTCCTTTTGGACTAAACTAGATTCCAACAGGAGGTCCAAACAGAATGGCAAAAACAGATAGGTGATGATGACCCTTATGTAATCCTCCACATCAAGATGGCACATCTTAGTAGAGCACTCACTAACTGGGGGCAGAAGAAGATAAGCAATTTCAGACTGAAAATGCAAATCGCTAATGAGATCATCCTTAGATTCGATGTTGCGCAAGAAAGGAGACTGCTCAACGAGGAGGAGAGAAGACTGAAGGCAATTCTAAAAGGGAAAGTTCTTGCCTGGGCTTCCCTTGAACGAATTAGAATAAGACAGAGGGCAAAGATCACTAACCTAAAAGATGGCGATGCCGGCACGGCTTACTTTTACTTGAAAGTCAATCCAAGGAGAAGAAAACTTCACATTCCAAGTCTGTAGCATGAAGGCCAACTGGCCACCAGTTTACAAGACATGCAACAGATTGCAAAAAATTACTTTCAAACAGTGCTAGCTGCCCAGGATGATGCTGGTTGCAATTTGAACTTCACCAATCTTGATTTGGCATCTGCACAGCTCTCAGCTCTGGATGAGCAGTTCTCAGAGGAGGAAATTTGGAATGCTGTCAGGCAGTTACCAACTGAAAAGTCACCAGGTCCTGATGGATATACTGGTCTGTTCTTTTAGTCCTGCTGGGAAGTAATCAAAGATGATGTGGTGGCAGCAGTCAACAAGTTCTGGTCAACAAACTCCCAAAATCTCCACCTTCTCAACTCTGCTGTTATTACTCTCCTGCCAAAGAAGGATGACCCCTCACAACTGAAGGATTATAGACCAATAAGTCTCATACACAACTTCTCCAAACTAGTCACCAAAATTCTTGCTCTGAGACTAGCACCAAGAATGACAGAGCTCGTACCCCCGACACAAATAGCTTTCATCAAGAACAGGTCAATTCATGAAAACTTTCTATTGGTGAAAGGGATGGCTACTCTTTTTCACAAGCAGAAAAAGAGCACGATGTTGCTAAAACTGGACATATCCATAGCGTTTGACTCAGTAGCGTGACCCTTTTTAGTTCAAATGATGATCTACAGAGGTTTTGGCCAGCGATGGATGGATTGGATTTCTTCTTTGCTGCAGACCTCTGAAACTGCATTAAGCTTCAATGGATGTATGGGTGATTTCTTCAAGCCGACAAGGGGGTTGAGGCAAGGCGACCCTTTATCCCCCTTGCTCTTCATCTTGGTCATGGATACCTTACAGGCAATGCTAAAGAAGGCCACACGGTGGGGATTGCTGCAGAATCTGCACAACAGCAAAAGTTTACCTAACATTTCAGCCTACGCAGATGATGCCATAATTTTTTTTCAGGTAGTGAAGACAATTCTAGATGTTTTTGGGGCAGCTACCGGGTTGCAGACAAACCTGAGTAAAAGTTCTATTACCCCAATTCATTGTGAGGAGCAGGCGGTTTCATCAATCAAGAACATCCTTAAGTGCAACGTACAGAACTTTCCTTTCACTTACCTAGGAATTTCATTATCCCTCAGAAGGCCAACAAAACCCGAGGTGCAACCAGTGCTAGATCGGCTGTTCAAAAAGGTTGCAGGTTGGAAACCAAAGTTGTTGTCAACTGATGGCAGATTATGCCTGGTCAAATCCGTTCTCATGGCGATCCCAGTTCATATTATGGTTGTTATGCCTCTGCCGAGATGGGCCATAAAAGAGATTGAGAGAAAGTGTAGAGGTTTCTTGTGGA
Organism: Leersia perrieri; assembly: GCA_000325765.3. Taxonomy (NCBI): domain Eukaryota; kingdom Viridiplantae; phylum Streptophyta; class Magnoliopsida; order Poales; family Poaceae; genus Leersia; species Leersia perrieri. The sequence continues at coordinate 5,088,485 of CM002486.1, read as the reverse complement.
AGGGCCAAGAGGAAGTTAGTGGTGGCCACTGTCTAGTGGCCTGGAAAAACCTATGCTTACCTATCGAAAATTGGGGCCTGGGGATTAAGGATCTTGATCTTTTCGGTAAAGCTCTCAGACTCAAGTGGCAGGTGTAGTATTTGGAGCAGAAGGAGAGGCCTGGACCATTGTCAGATCAGATAAAGATCTTGATCTTGAAGCCATAACCAAAGTTGCTGCAAAATATATTGTAGGGAATGGGAGAGACACCGGTTTCTGGTTGCACAATTGGCTGCCTGGGGGTAGCATCAGTCTATAATTTCCATGCCTTTTCAGTTTTGTCACCCACAGAACAAGGTTGACAGTGGCCAAGGGAGTTCCCCACAACACATGGGTAAGAGACATAAGGGGATCACTATCGGCAAGAGCTTTAAGTGAATGCTTTCAACTATGGGACCTAATCCAACAAGTCAACATCGATCAGAATGCACATGATCAGATTCAGTGGTTGCTGACTGAGAACGGCAAGTTCAGTGTGAGCTCTGCGTACAGCTTCTTCTTTCAGTCCTGCACAAAGTGTGCAATCGGGGAAATCATTTGGCACACCAAGGCACCAGGAAGAGCTAGATTCTTTATGTGGCTAGCCACAAAAGGAAGGTGCCTAACAGCTGATAACTTAAGTAAAAGAGGTTGGCCTCATGAGCCTTGGTGCGTCCTGTGCCAAACAGCTGAAGAAGATTGCAGCCATCTCCTTGTCCAATGCAGGTTCTCTAACAGAGTTTGGATGCTAGTAAGGGATTGGACAACAGTGCATTTTCAAATCCCAGGCGAGCTTGACCTCCAGCTGCAAGAGTGGTGGTTGCTGATGAGAAGATCGTTTCGGATGAGCTACAGGAACGCTGCAGACACACTTGTTACCTTGGTCTGCTGGCTGATTTGGAAGGAAAGAAACGCGAGGATTTTCAACCACACATCAAAAACTGCTGAATTCCTGTTCCAAGACATCAAGGATGAAGTCCTCCGGTGGAAAGCAGCGGGCCTCTTCGTTTCTAATAACTAATTTGGCTTTCTCTTTGTGGTAGTTCGACTACTAGTGTTGCTTGCTACTATGCCTAGCTTGCACTGAGGGGGATATGTCCCCCTCCCCGCTCTCTCGACAGCTTACTGTCGAAGAACTTGTATCCTTGTTTTCAAGACTTTTCTCCTAACCTTAATGAAATTGGGCGACTAATCTTTCAGCCGTCCCGGCAAAAGATACTCTCCTTGGAAAGGGAAAGATCACCGAATTCTTCGGGGTAGAAGCAGATGGCCCAATCGTTGCCGCCGACGGTGAAGATGCCCAATGGGACCAAGTTCCTGACTTTCTTGAGGAGGCTATACCCGACGATCTCGCCCTCCACTGCGGTGCATCTTGTCCCCATCTTCTTGGATTCAGATCCCATCTGCAGCCAAGAACAGGTCGGAGCTGGTAGTGGCCTAATGGGGAATTGGAACAAAAAGAGGCAGCTTAATTTCTTTAGTTATTACAGGAACAATTTGAGGTAGGGAGCGGCAAACCTTGGAAGACCTAGGTTAACCTCGGTGGTGGAGGAAAATTAAAGATTGGAACTTGGAAGTGGAGGTGGGTTTGCGTCAACTCAAAGCAGAGCAAGCCCCAGACCCAGCCTAGCCCCAAGCCCCAGCCATTCGGATTCCTGCAAGAGCATGCATGCAACCATCTTTTTTTTTTTTTTTTTTT
>CM002486.1:5069133-5086668 GCA_000325765.3 Leersia perrieri | reverse complement strand
TGCTGAGTAGATCTGCTGAATTTTGTTTCAGTAGTACTAATTACCATCATCAAGGAGGAAGTCTCTAATTAATTACCTTTCTCCATCTAGTGCAGAGAGTGCAGATACGAGAGACCCAAACCCACGTATTCAGCAATCCATCCATGGGGATCTGGTAACGATAGAACAACAGCAATACAGCATGTGGATCGAACGAAAAATCGCGAGATATATATAGCAGTGTGGGTTGATTGGGATGCATTCTTTCCCGATTAATTATTTGATCTCATAATTTAAATGTTTACACTTGCACGTCCATACATATGATTCCAGGAACATTACATCAAAAAAGGGATACATACTGCTATTATATAAGAAAATAAACTACTAAAACATGATAAGTATATACCACTACTATGGTTAAAAAAAAGGTAGTGTAACAGCCATAAAATTTAATTCCTATTTCATAAATCCTCTTGTGTGTGTGGGTTGAGATGTGGTGATTTTTAAATTTTACATAGGTAAAAACCTTGTTCTTTAAAAATGTGGGAAAATAAAACTTTTTTCTAGAACATCTCGAGTGGAATAGTGAAACTATGACTTCAGTTCAATAGAAGTTCTAGTTGGTTAACACGCGCCGCATTGTGTCTTTGACAGAGCAAAACCTTTTTATAAAGAATGTAAGCCATTAGATTATTATTGAACGATTTACACCACCTGAGTAGACCACAGTGACTTAGGCATTATAATCCTTTACGCTCTACCTAAAACTAAATATTTTCATCCCTAGGAGACGCCATGATTTTTCTTTCGTTCCAACCAAGTGTGACGTGTTGATATTTGTCAGTAAGACGAGAGAGGTGTATCGACTATCTATAGTAGGAAGATTCGGAGAGCCGATGGAAACAAATTATTTATTGAATAACCGTAGCTCTTTTCCTTCACCTCCGTTCAGACTTAAGCTTGGTCTCGTAGGATTTAAACAGTGCTAGCAAAGGAAGTCGTAGTTTGACCATGAGTAGTGTACTTATCCGGTAATCCACCCAATCGTACTTAGTGTATTGTAATTAGGCCTCCCAACCCGTTGAATGTATATTTTTGTGGGCATGTGTGCTTGTCATGAGTGAAGTCTAATTTATATTGGCTTGATTGATCCCTCGTGAAATAATCATTAATTGTGAACCAATTATTTAAGCTACTAATAGTACACATGATATACTTATTTAGGCATCACCAAAAAATAAGAGAAAACACTCACGCAAGCTAATCTCCATGAGATGACTAATAAGAAACCCCATATCTTACCTTTCTGTTCTTATGACTTTTAATATTAGTTAAGACCAACTTATAGTTTTATTTTTTTCATATTTATCGCTTGGATCAAATAAACCTAGCGATTATACATATAGGCAATAAAGATATGCATGATAAGGACCTAGATGAAAATTTCACTAATTTATTAGAACAACCAAATAAAGTACTTCTATGAACCTTTCTATGAACCTAGAAAACCATATTTACTCATTAGTATTCATATTAAATCGGTCAAAGTGGTCAACATATGTAATAAGTATACCTTAATTGGCAAATTCAATCCATAAGTTCAAAGTGCAATAACCTTCACAGAAGTATATATGTTAAATAATTTATTCAAATACTAGTTTATTTATAATCACCAAATATAATTTTTTTGAAATTTTAATACTTAGTTTTGACCTCATAATAATTCAATTTATCCTTCCAGCCTAACCAATTTCATCTTTTTACAAGAATTAAAAATACATTAAACGTTTTAGTGAAACGATATAGCTTTTATCTCTCCTCTAGTGAAGTATCGTATGAGATAGCGTATAACTAACCATTGGACAAGGCCTAACGCGGAAGACGCTTTAGAATCCACATGTATAACTCGGCGTCATGGGACTGTACGTTATCAGTTGGGCCTTACACTAAACTACCGGCATGTATGTGGAGGTGGGTTGGGGCCCTTGACTTTTGGGGCCCAGGACAGTCACCCTAACTCAGCTGCCTCAGGGCTCAGCCCTGGACCAAGCTCCCGATATAATGACGAAAAATAACAATACGAGACGACAGATTGGGGGGGGGGACAGCACCAAACTTTTCATTAGTGTCCATATGATATCATTAAGATCCCCCATACTGAAGGTGGATCTACCCTGAGCTCGGTGGAGACGGTGAGGAAGCAAATTATAGACAAGACGTGACATAGCTTAACTTCAACATGTAATTATGCTCTCAATTAATTCACGGGCAATATAGGTTTCCTCTTGACATTATAAAGGGAGAAACCACAGCCGGATAGGAGGATTGGACTCCGGAAGTTAGAACACCTAGCTTCTTGAATAAGATTCTTATAAGTTATAACACCTATAAGAGAAAGGATGAGAAGCTATTTGTAAACGAAACGAAAAACTTAGGATCCTTAAGATCAAGCAAGGAGATAACCAACACCACATGAGTAGGGCTTAGGTGGTCCAAACCTGTATAACTTATCGTTTTCTTGCTCATAAGCTTATCATATGTTTCGTTCTCACCAAGAATCCATATAGCATCCGCTGAAAGAGTTCCTCTGACGTTGGACAGTCAGTGACGTTGTCACTGACAGGTGGGCCCATGGGCAGTGGGGCCCACGTCATGAGTAGGGCTTAGGTGGTCCAAACCTGTATAACTTATCGTTTTCTTGCTCAAAAGCTTATCATATGTTTCATTCTCACCAAGGATCCATACAGCATCCGCGGAAAGAGTTCCACTGACGTTGGGTAGTCGGTGATGTTGTCACTGACAGGTGGGCCCATGGGCGGTGGGGCCCACGTGTCAGTGACAACTTTCCCCTGACTTTCACGTCAGGGGATCTCATTCCAGCATCCGCTTCACATGTGACTTGCCCCTGGTTGAACTCACAAATGGGGTCCATCCAAATCCCTGCCATCGACGTTTGCATGCCAACAAAGGGGGTCCATCTGAATCCTTGCCATCAGCGTATGCACGCCAACAACACCCATTGACATGCACACCTATGATAACTTCGTTAGTCACAAGACATGCTAATCTAGCTAGCTAATCTCTCGGACATATGCTCAAAGAGGGTATGTTACATGTGTGTTAATTTGTAGTGGCAAGTGAACACTACTGGTATATGAGCCTCCACGTTTGTATGTGTTTTGGGAGGGAAGAACACATACACACTCAACCCAGGCCACTAAACACAATTTGTGTCTGTTCTGTAAGTAGACACTTGAAAATTGCTGCACATTAAAAATCTCCAAGAGAACAGACACGCCTATACCGACTAGTCATTCACACGTGCAATATATATATAGTACATTGTTATTCCTGTTTGGCTTAAGTGTTGAATCAAGATCTAGCAACCATTTTACATGCTTGGTAAGTAATATAAGCAAGGCCATCCCCATCTCTTTTGTAGCTACCATGCAATACATTTGAATAGTAGCTCGAAAAATGGAACGTTTATTTCATTTATCAAACTAGCAATAAATTGATAAAAAAAATCTATAAAGCATACATAGCCATCCTCAAGCTCTGAATTCTGCTTAGCAGGATATTTTTGTTATCGCTCTGTTGCATAGAAGGCATACATGATGACTAAAGAATACATAATTTCATTTACACTTCTTTTGTGCAAAGAATAACTGACGAAATTCTATAGGTGGGCTATAAGAGAAGAAAGATAGTTGTCAAAAATTTGGCAGAATTAGCACCTTTAATTTTGCTGGAAAAAGCACCCTGAAAAACTAAGAAATGAAAATAATATAATCCTAAGTTATACCCATGGGCCACAATACCCTAATATTGTTGTGGCAGAATCCAATACCTCCCCTATTTCTATACCCAATTAGTGTAAATAAATTTGGTTCTCCCGATGTACAAAAGAATTTTGAAACCCGAATGCTTCCATGTGTGTTTTCCTGTCAGGGCTTAATTAAAAGATGGTGTAGTTAGAGAATAAGTTCATGAGATTGTTCAAAGTTTCTGGGTAGAACTTCCTTGCAAACAAGTAGCATGGTCTCTTTAGTCCATTCCACAAGCAAGGTCTCTGCAAGAGCTCTTTCTGCATCCAACAACATGATATTTTAGTTTTCTCCTTCTATAGTTTAATGACATTACATACAGATGCACAAGTCTTCAAACTATATATTGTTAGTAGCAATTTTGCCATGCCAATTTTGTGATAGATTGTGCAATGGTCATGAGCATTATGAACGACTCTTTGTGCACGATAAAGACAAGTTACAAGGCGAAATGCTTGATAAACTAGAACTAAAATTTCAATGTAACTATGCTATGGTTATAGCAAGGTAGTTGCTAGTGCGGGTGAGTTCTCTACCCTTGCACCACATCTCTGAAAGATTTTGTATAGATGGATCTATATACAGTTCTACATAAACATGTGTGTTATTTGTAGACATGAACTACATATATGGTTTTTTTTAAAAGATTTTAATATGTTTTTGTGGCATTTTTAAGCCTATAACTTATATCAGATTTATTTGAGACATTGCTTCACGTGGGCCTTAACACTATTAGTAAAATAATTAGCAAAACATTCACGGCAAACTAAGTTGGAGGGAAGGAGGAACCTTTTCGTCACTTGTCACGTGGTAGCTGGTGTCAACTGACTGCAACAAAGTCTAAAGTTAGAGGTATCCTATAAAAGGAAAATAGAAGTCCATCCAATGAGCATAATGAAATAATCCAAAATGGTAAAACATACTGTCATATTCTTCAGGAGTTCATAAGTTACATCCTTGGCTCGGAAAGACCTAGGATGCCACTTTCCCTCAGACCAGTCAACATAAGTCACAGACCAATTAGCAATTCCAGCAGGATCCATCATCTGTTTGACATAAATTAATTCAGCCCATATGGCTGATAATGGTATGTTTTCAAACAAGGAACATTGTGTACTGAACTACTGACATGGAATAGTGTTGGCAAGTAATGCTCATCTGCATAGCAATTGCGACCCTCTTCCATTCCTGGCTGCAAAAGTAGATCAATTCAAAATCAGATATTTAAGCACCATACAAGTCACCAAACAGAGAACAATAGTAGAAACAAAACTGGATGAGATGGAGCAATAGATGAATATCCTATTGTAGGTCCTGTACAAGTCATAGCATGTTTACAGATTAAATATTTTGTGCTGCTATACAAGACATGTATAATGGAGACAATATTCTCATTTCAAAATTAAGAAGACAATCACCGATCCTAAGACATCAAACTAGCAAATATGTACATGGATTATGTAACCCTAAATATAGTATGCATGGATAAAGTACATAATCTGGAATTATGAGATAAACAGTAAGTAGGGGGGCCAAAAGAACTAATTTTCAAACAGTCAGCTTAATTAGCTGACGCTGTATTAATAGAGGGAGCAAAACAAAGTGCCCAGAGGCTACAAAAGGAAAAATAAACTGTAGACAGATGATGGCAAAAGCTTGCATACCAGGCCACCTAAGATTACTGTGGCTGTAATCTCGCAATATGCTTAGCGCTGGTCAGGGCCCATAGACCTAGTTCTTCTTGTAAGCAATCTATAACAAAGCATGTTCTCTGCGACCTATAGACTCACTCTACAATCTCCAGTCAGGGCCAAAGGACTGAGGAATCAATTATTTGCCACCTCAATGATTACACAATTTCATGTTTTCTCCAATCCAAAGGTTATAATTAAGTATTTTTAACCCTAAACGTTGAACTAGACCAGCAAATGCTTTATTCTCTCAACTTTACAAAATGAAAACAAGATTACTGAACTCCAAAGGTACTAAACTACTAATAATGCTTATAATCAACGCCAGGTGGAGGGCTGCTACCAAAAGATGAATTTGATCATTACCTTGCAAAAACGCCTGAATTTTGTGTAATACAGGCTATCTGCAACCACCACCATTGCATGCTGCCTCTTAATTGAGAACCACTGTGATATTCAGAAATTGCGTTTCAAAACAGTTCAAAAGTAGACAAAAGTTGGAAGACATATCACTTAAAAAAATTAACTGAAGTAAAATTGTGCATCTTTACTCAAAAGAGAAACAACACGGACTCTCTAGTTCGATCCATAATCCAAACTTCAAAGTTCGAGAACTTCCATGGGAATATGATGTTCACCTGTGAGCCCTTCCTAAATTCAGCCTCTCGAACCTCTGGTAACATATGCTTCGAGTATCTAAATACTCCATGTGGTCCAGGATCATGAAAGCTGGTCATAGATGAAACAAGAAGATAAGTAGGAAAAACACAATCACTGGAAATAAATTTAATTTAACTGTATGAGTATTGAAAAATAAAATATTAATTGAAGATGTAAAACTTTCCTCAAATACTTTGGGTTACTGATGTTATGGATATGCATGAAGGAAAGCATCTGAGAAAGAACATTAAATCAATGTCTCACCAGTCAAGAAAACTGTGTCTTGATCCCATCAGGAAGTCATACACGTAGTCAAAATTGTGCAGGGGAACACAACTGACATCATTAAGCAAGCAATAGTTAAGAACTTGGAAACCTTTTTGTTTAAAAAAGTAGGATTCAATTAATTTTGGAATATGCGGATCACCTGTCAGAAAGCAAAACAAATTGCTGGTTGTCTGTATCTTCTAGGGCCTTTGCCAGCAACCTCCTCTCTGCATCAACCATGGAAATCATGCCCCATCCTACCTGCAAGGTATTTGCAAAGTATTCAGTTCAAAATATGATGTGTATGATTGGGACCCCACTGCTCAGTGTGTTTAGGTTAATGCAGGCCCATCCCAGCCCATCCAAACAAGGCTAATAATCAAGGAAGTGAACAGGCTCCAATTCATTTTTATGACTCAATTATTGTATCACCACTGTAATTTGTAAATCATGGCTAAATGTGCAGAGTATGTGATTGCTACGTAGGTTGTAATCAATATACTATTAAACCTAGACTAACTAAACAAATACACACTTTAATAAGAGTACTATTAAGATTGCTATGTATAGTTCTAATATATGGAACTCCAAATAATTGCAGCCTTTGAAGGTACAGGAATACAGTTTAGGAGATAACTGCTAGAAGGGTTTTACTTGTAACTCAAATCTAATTGCGTATCTAAGGTATAAGACTATACTTCACAAGAGAAAAGAGATAGCTAGAAGAGCCACCAAATTTGCTCACAAGAAATTATTGTGGTCAAAACCAACGGTGGAAATTAGCTGTTGTTTGATGACAGAGTCAGTTGATTTACAGCTTGGTTAAACATAGATACACCCGGGGTTATAAGTAATAGTACTATTATTCTGATTTTTCTATTGGCTTCTTCAAGGAGTAACAGAGTGAAGAGTAAATTTTATTAGAACTACTAATAGTTCTCACATATTCCAGTCTTATTACGAAGCAAAGGATCACCAGTTTCTCTATTGAATTTGGGAATGATTTCCAACAACATTCCCGAAAATGATTTCCAACAAAAGGTTGACAAGTTAGGAAACAATTTCCATCAAAATTCAAAATTAGATTACATTGGTCAGTATTAAATTTTAGCGTAAGCAGGACAGTGTGTAAAAGAACATCAACATATTACCAGTAAAATATTGGAGAGAACCTTGTTGTGCAAATTGCACAATTTAATGAAATGTGGAAAATGTTCTGCATCTTACCATGTTATACATACCCGTGCTTACAAGCAACCAAGGATTCATCCTGAAAATATGATTACCTTATCACTGTGTATGTCTCGGTCAACAAACACGGAACTGACATGTTCGGGTTTCTCACGTGAAGCATGGACATATATAGTGTATCTCCCTTCATGGCCCTGAAGAAGAGATGCCACAGAAAAGGCAAATTGAGTAAGATGTATGATATTGTCCTTGGAGTCAAATGACACACATAAAAGGAGATGAAAAGGAAGCAAACTGGTCTGTTTCATGATAGTATGAAAGATCAAGTAGAAAGGTCTAAATATGGCCCAATAAATATGGGGGTAGAATATTAGCTTTTAATGAGAACTTTGAGAAAAACAAAGTATGCTCCTTAGATAACCAGTGCATCACAACAGAACAGGTCAATAAACATTACTTATGTTTTCATTCTACATCTATCATAAAACCCACCAAGGCTGTACACCAGGAATAACAAGCTTAGTAAGTCAGTATGAGTAACAGAAATTACGATACAGTACATAACCATGCATGCACAATAAAGAGGAACTCATGTGGTACCTTAAAAAACAATTCCCACAATTTCTCAAATGGCAACTTTCCAGGAGTCAAGAACATAAAAGCAATTTTTGGGTTTCTGGATGGGAATGGTGGCGTTGAGAGGATTTGTCTGAAGACAACACGCGCGGCAGTCTCCTCATCCGTCAGTTCCCGAGCAGGTTCTGCAGGAAACCAGTCCCTAACAGGATACCAATCCCTGACAGGATAGGTATAATCCCGGGGTGGATACAAATAAACCCACAGCACGGTAACGGCAACGAGAATTAGAACAGCTGGTATCCATATGAGTCTTCTTGGAGCTGCTCTTGCACGTGGCAAGGGAACACCCTTCATATCCTTGATGCCTGATGGCAACAACTGATGCCACTTCACTCTTTTCTTCTTCTTAATGTACAGTTCCTCGCCTTCATCTTTCAGAATTCACCTGACCTAGAAAACAGTCTTAGGCACAACTTCCGCTCTGCTGCTAAAAGTGTTCTGAAGAATCAAAACGAGGCGATTTTATATAAGTTGAACTATAACTTTCAAATAAAAAAAGTTGAACTATGAAACATACCGACCGCTGTGAATCGAATTGACGATGTGATTTACTCTAGTTAAAAAAGTAATGTGAAAGCAAACCAAGCAATGTCAGTGCATGCCTAACCAAGGTGCCCGAAATTGTACCACTGGAGGCCAAAATTTGTTCAGTCATATAAAGAAATCAATATATATGTTGGAAAATAAATTGTAGGAGAAATTGTTTTCTTATCAAACAAATCGTCGGATGTATCAGATAACAAATGGTGTTATTGTATCATCAGGTCTCCTTAGCCATGAGAAAAGGAACCATAAATTTAAACGTGTGCAATCACCCAACATTGAATCACGCATTTCTTACCCCCACCCCAATTATCGAAAAACAAACCAAAAAAAAAGAATACGAAAAGGACATCAAGCATTCACCGTAAAAATGGTAACTTTACACCCGGAAACACCACCAGTAGCGCTCATCAAAATCCACCAAAATTTATCCCCCTCATGTATTCAGAACAATCAATGCAGCAGCAACATCACGCATCATCGCAGCCGCTCAATCCCCTGACCCCCGAGGCCAAATCCACCCCAACACAAAGCGAATCGATCAATTGATTAGCAAACCGAATCAGCCATTATATCCCCAGGAGCACCCATCAATCAAGCAACAAAGCATCATAGGGCGAGAAAGAAAAAACAAGAAGAATCGCGCGGTACCTGGTCCGATTGGCCGCCGATCAAGAAACCGCCCGGCGTGCGGCAGCGGAAACGCGCGCATGCGAAATGCGGGATCTGTGGGGTGGGCGGAGTGAGCGAGTGGCGAAGCGTTCGCTCGCAGCGCAGGAGGAGGCCGAGAAAAATTGCTCCTTTTTTGTTCTTCTCTTCCCCGGCCGGTGCGGAGATGGTGCAGGTGGTGGAAAATGGAGTACTGTGGCAGACCAAAGGCAAAGGTCCTCTAGCTGAAAATTACTAGTACTCCCTCCATCCGTCCATCGCATAAAAGGTGACTTTTGGATTTAAATTTTTCCTGTATTTTTTGTCATTATTACCCTATTTAGCATGTGTATGTGCATGTGACAAGAAACTAATGCCAAGTGTGGTGCATAAATAGGAGCAATTAAGATTATTTCACATCTTTCTAGATGGAGTATTTTATTTCCAAACACAACAATGCGGCTGAAAATTAGAAGTGTTCGTCTTTTGAGCACAAGGACGTATATATATACACTCATCTCTATTAACATTCAAATCACACCCTTCCATACAAGCACTCCCATATACTAGCATACATATCTTGAAACACCTTAATGATCATGGATATGTGGCATACGTCGTCACTGCTAAGAGCTCGTTTGAGACGTAGGAATTTAAAATCGTGGGAAAAGCAAAAATGTAGGAGTCCGGTGATGTGTTAGTTGAATTCTTAGAGATTCTGAAACATATAAATCGATAAATCTTGTTGTCCAGATGTTTCACAGAAAATGTGCAGGAATTAGAAAGGCAGACAAGAAAAGTTTTCCATAAGATCCAATATCATGTTCAAAATCCTTCCAACTTCCTATGAATCGAATCATTGATTTCATAGATGTTTTAGCAATCTCAAATGCAGACTCCTTCGATCTAAGGAGAATTTGGGAAAAATTTCCATTAGATTTCAATCCTAGAAGATCTTTTTTTTTTCTTTGCTCCAAAAGAGCCTGAAAAGCATAATCAACCATAAATGAAAGTACTTGTGTTAAGTCTAAGCCGGGTGGACAGATCCCACCACCAGAAGCCTAACAAATTGAGCAATACTTGCTCGGCTCTCACACAATCAAAAGTGCTCTAACCCTATAAGAGCATATCCAAAAGTCATGTCGATCCTTCACTCCAATTACCCGTTTAGCAAGCTAACTAGACATTTCTCTCCATATTTAGCGTGTGCTCTGACATCCTCCTTATATCTCACTCTCCAAATTTTGTAGGCCCCACATGTTCTTTCTCTCCCTCTTCTTCTGCTCTTGCTGGTGCCATTGACATAGGGGTTATTTTCATTGATGGGGTAGAGGGGCATATACTTGGCAAGCCAATCTGGATGGTCATATTTTAACAATTGAGTGTACGGATTTGATTGTTACTCCCACCGTCCTATAATATAATAACTTTTGACCTTTGTGTTTATCTCATAATATAAGAATTTTTAACTTTCAAACAATCAATATGTGGCCCACATATCTATTATTAACACAGTTGGATCTTCCATAATAAGCTGTATGTTTCCATCCAGACATCAAATATCTATATTTCAATCTTTTATATTATGGAATGTGTCATCTATAATTCCATATATCAATTGAAAAATCAGTTGGGCATATCTATTATGAGGGATATTGTAGACATTGTAATAAATTCTTATTATTTTCCAAAACGGTCATATTTCTTATGTTATGAGACGGAGGGAGTAGTTAACTTTTTCGGATATACAGAGAATGTTGGAGCTGGATTGCTTCTAAAGTTTACCAAATATATTATTGCAGAGCCATGGCAAGGCTCTTGGATATGCTCTAAAATCATCAAATACTGTTTAACCAGTTTCAATTTTTTGCAAGTTAGACATCGAATCATGTCTGCGTAGGATGATTTTTGGTATACGTGACAAACGCTATGATCATATACCTCTGATTACCGTTCAAATTAATTAGCACAGCTGTCCTGATTCAATTACAATTTACAAGAGAAGCACAGAAGTGGTTTGCAAGTACGTGGTCCAAATCAATTTAGCACATATGGCCGACATTTACTATAGTCCTCGCAAAAAAAAAAGACATTTACTATAGGACTATCAATACCAAACAGCTACAAACTTTCAAGGAAAAAAAAACACTTCAGGCCATTATCTAAAAAGAAGGAAACATGTCAGAGAATTTGTTTCTAGATTCTAATCTATTGCTATCAAGCAAAATTAGTCAGAGTTGGTTAGCGAAACGTTTGTTACAAAAATTGATTTTCTCCTAATTTGCATCCGGTACGAATAACTTGTGCTTTTCTCCTTCATGTTCTCTATATGTTGTAAGCAAAATCATAATCTCACAAATGTATATTCTGGATGGTATATGTCAGGGCATAAAAATTAGAGAGCAACTACAAAACAGACATCCATTCTCAGAACAAATATCTTCTTCACCTCTGTCTTCTTCCTCCTCGCTTCTGCCTCCCTATGCTACCTCCTTCACGAAGCGCCACCACCGGATCCTCTCCCGCCCCTAGCTCCGCCCTAACGCCTCATCGATCCATCACTGTATCATGGAGTCACCCCGCGTAGCTAATAACCACAACGCACGCCACCTAAAGGCGAGCTATGAGCCCCTCACCGGAGGGGATGACGCGGGGCAGTACATGTGCAGTACCTATGTACCGAAACTGGTACCCCTCCTCGTGATATCCGATGACGTTGCCATCCCTTTTCATTGGTGTTGGGTGTGTGCGGAGGAGGTACCAAGTCTGGCACCCCTAGGTACTAGACATGGTATCTATGTACCGGCTCTTGGTTCTCATGGGTATCAGAAATGGTACCATAAGGTACCAGGCCTATATAGTACCTCACTGGAGCTGTCAGCCTCATTGGAGATGCACCCATAAGGTACCTGTGAAACGTCACAGAAGACGCATCTTAGAGGTTCCAGCCTTGGTACCCATAAGTATACAAGGTACCCTTGTAGTATCAGGATTGGTACGCCACCGGGTCACGTCCTCTACATCGTCGAAGTCATCGCGTCCTCACCGCAACCACGGCCTCCCTCCGTCATGTCTGTGCACCTTGCCGCTCCTTGCGGTGCCATGTTTAAGGGTGTGACAACCACATCTTCGTTGGCTGGCCTCTTGGCGTGCTAGATCTATTCTCTGAGACCGCATGCGATGGATATGGCTCGGTCGTCGCCTACCGCTGTCCCTCTCATCTTGGCACTGTAGAGCCTACACTATGACTAGACTGTGACTAGAGGACAGGTGCAGTGGTGGACGCATGAGACACATGGGGAGAGAGAGGAAGGAGGATGCGGGCACGAAAGTGGAAATGACGAAGGAAAAGGAGGAAGGTGGGAGTGTGTGTGTGGGGGGGGGGGGCAAAAGACAGCACACGGTTTATTCCAACGGACTACCATCCCGTAGTCTTTTTGTAAAAATTAACTACAAAGTACGTCTTGGGTGGCATGGTAGACGTTATTGAAAATTAGGCACTGTGATCATTTGCCCTACGTCTAAAATTATAGAAAATGGTAAATACATAATTAAAAAGTAATTTGCATATAAAACTTTTATATGTTATCAGTTTAAAAGCCAATTCTGAAAAGTAAACTATGATGGAAAAAATCAACTCCACAAAAATTCTAAAATTCAAATTTTAGCAGCAACCGATAAGCTGAAAAAACGAGAGGCTAGGAGTCACGTTATAATTTACTTTCCTTAAAAAACTAATTCACTTAAAAGGAGTAGTATGTCGAGTCATAAGTAGACTCAGTTCACGTTTTTGACGAAAACAAATCGAAAAATGCAAAATTTCAAGGTTACAATTGGGGGATAAAAGCATATTCCAAGTGGAATTCAAAATGAATTTGATAATTTAAAATTTTGAAACAGTAAATTTGACCAAAATTTAATCTAAAATTTGGCAAAAACTGTCATGTGCTGGGTTGGATCCAGCGCTCAATTCGAAAGGTGAACGCGTACTGGTCATAATTATCAGTACGTAGTAAGTAATTATTCAAAATCAGAAACTTATATATATACCACATTGCCACCATCCTGCAAAATACCATTTTGCGGTATATGCCATCATTCTGCTTAAAATTGCATCAATGATGTAGCTAAATAATTTTAAATCGATGGTTGTGTGAATATATACGTGAGAATAATATATATAAAATATAGAATACCTGTTTTTTTCTGTCAGAATTCAGAATATATACGTGCACATGCGCATCCTTGAATTAATTTAACATCGTCGAGCTCAACATCGATCTCTCTCCAAGCCAAGCAGGCAACACATGACGAGAAGAGAGCAAGGTGTAGCCAAGGACAAACTTGCCGGATCAAATTAACAGACTGACACAGTCTCCGGCGCCGGCAAGTCATCCTTGGCTGCATCCTGCTCTCTACCTCTTCGTGCATGGCCCTTCCGACAGAGCTACCTAGCTAATGACCAACTGATCTCTATCAGTTTTTCCTAGCTATATACAGCTAGCTAGTATACACCTTGTTCTTGCTAGCTCGATCGATGGACTGACTACGTACTACTGTCTGTGTGTGAATAGAAGTGAAGATCTAGCAATGGTATTTATAGGACAAGGAAAGTTGACATGGAATAACATACTAGGCGTACGTTTGCCAGGATTTTGACCTCTATATCGATGCAACTTTCTCAAGGGGAATCAGCCGCTAAATTGTTGCAAGGTGGCCACAAAAGGGCTTGCACATCGCTTAAAAAGTTCAATGTAAGTCATGTATTCCTTCTTTTTCCCATTGAATGAGCCACCTGGTTGAAAACGGCTATAACTTTCGCATTTGGTATCTGTTTGGGACATTCTTGGACTTTTTTAAAGCTATCAAATGGATGAATCCGGAAGGACGCAAGTCCAACCCACTTGCCAGGATTTTCCATCTTTTGCACTAGATCTGTGGGCCAAAGTTTGGATAGACAGGCATCCTCGTGAGCCATATGCATGCATGAAGAACAACTAGTGATCGATGCATTCACCAAGGCCGGCCAGTTGGGAATTGGGAATTTGGTATGCATTGCAGTACATATGATTAACAACTAGTTCATGCATGATCTGTGGATTTTAGAGAAGTTTTATATGTTATAATATAACAGGAACTAGTTTAATTTATGTCGAAATTAAGGGTCATGCGATTTATATTAATTCTGATGACTGAGCAAATCAATGGCTTGGCCATCCCGCTTAATAATTAATTAGCTAGAAAACCACATATGTTGCTCATCCAGATCAAACGCGTTCTTGTTTTGTTTGGATTTTGACTTTGATGATCTCAGTTACTTGCTTTCTCTTAGAGCCAGGCATGGTTCTTTCACTTACCTGATAATACACAGTAATACTCTTTTTATCATTGTGTTGGTCTTTTCCATTTGACTGGTTCAGCTCTTATTTATTGAGCATATGTGTCTTGTTATTCGGCACAAAACATGATTGATAACTCGCGAGGATTCCATTAATTCTTCTAAAACGACAAAAAGAACGGGGGAACAAAAAAAAAAGGAGAGAATAATTGGAAGGAACAGGTTCTGCAAATCACTGTGCTGAACTATATACGACAGAGTTATGAATTGTGATGTAATGAAGCTTGTTTCATACTATATATATTACATAGATGCATGCATGTAACTGAAATAGATTTGATATAGGAAAAATTATACATTTATATTACCTCTGAAACATCCTTGAATTGTGTAGTTGTATAAATTCTAGTAGAATTGGAGTTTAAACTGAAAAATAAAAAAGAACCTGAATAATGGTCACACTAATAAAACAATACCAAAAATGTCCAAATACACCAATTTAAAATATAAGTTAGACTTATGGTGAAAATATATGGTGGCAGTTTTAAAGGTCATCATCTTTATGCCAACTACGACTATTCATCAGTTGACCCTTCTAGTGTCGACCATTATCAAAGAGACGACAGGAAAAAAAAAAAACATGCATAAAGCGGTTTCCAAACAACAGATGAAGTGTCTCAACGACACTGCCAGATTTTTTTTTTTAGGCACGACACTGCCAGAATTGGGGAAGCCACCTTGTGCTTCCGGATGAAATGTCTCTAACATAATGCCAAAATTTATCGTGTGTATGATTAAACTTTACTCTTTTACTCTTTTTCTTATATTGATGGGAGATAAGTGCTGACGATTGATTGCAAATTAGCTCGAGAAAATTTATGGTCTACACAAAACACTGTTTAGTGTCTAAAATGTACAACCAATATAATTATTGTGTGGTTTACCGTGTGTATTGTTCATGGAACACACGATATGCCTGGTTTTTTTTACATTTTAGTCTATTTAGAAAATTTATTTTACAAATAGAAGAACCCTAGAAAACTAATTCCAGAAATTGACCTTTTCATGGCGCCATAAACATTGGTGCCGTGGTACAACTTCACGGCAACAACAACTCTTGAGCTGTAGGCCTGTGACCCGAGCAGCCAGATTTGGCGCCAATGCACGGCGCCAGAGTCACTAGTGTCGTGTCTTGGACTTAGCCGCGCTGGGCCGCCCTCCTCTCCCTCATTCTTTCTCACTTTTACCCAGGATAGAACTCCCTTCCTCTCTCCTCCTTTACCTCTCATCCCGAAATCTCGTCGATTCGGAGTCATTTTTTAGGATTTCTTTAGAGAATCGAAGAGGAAGGTAAACTCCCCTATTCCTCCTTGTTTTTTTTAATCGGTTAATCTTAGAGATCAGATTGAACCCTAGAAGCAAAAATTGCACCAAGATAATGATATTAGGGAATGCAATCGGGCGATTTAAAGATTATGTGTAGGTTACTTGTAAGTTGTTTATTTTTTTCACAAAAATGAATGTGATGTTACAAATGTTGTAGTTATTAGGTGTGGAGGTATTTATAGTTGTAGTTAGTCGGTATAATTTTATTACCTATTGTAGGATGGTTACAAATGCTTGTTGAATTGTAGGATGTATAGGAATGATAAGGGGGGCTATGCCCCTTCCTAGTCACCACCCCCAGACGTTTTCCCATCCAATGTGTTGGTGCAAGGATGAGTGTTGTTTTCAAATTAGCCATGTTTGGGGTACGTACAGTCGAAGGTATTGGATGTGCAGCAACTATGTGCACAAACGTGAGAAGTCTAAGCCTGCGTCCAAGATGAAGGGGAAGAAAGGAAAAGGGAATAAGCCAATTGAGGTGAATTAACTTATGGATTGATCTTGTCTCTATGAATATGTAATGAATTTTGTATGAAGCTATAATACGTATTGCAATGTTGTGCAGGAACCAGAGATACCACCGCCTCCTCTTTGTGACTCTATGGAGTGGATTGGCAAGGAGATGAGTGAGTTTCATACCTCAATGATTGTACAATGGCGCAAGTGGGATGAATAGTGTGAGCTTCACCGAAGCGAGCATGAGGCGGAAGAAAAGGCTGGGAGGGAGAGGAGGAAGGAGCTAGAGTGGAGGGAGTTGGCAAGAGAGAATAAGGAGAAGGCCAAACATTCAGATAATCAGGCAAAGGTGTTAATCTATGCGATATGTGGGAACGCAATTTGCTGGAATCATCTCATGTGCCCCCCACCCTCGTCACACCTGGTATGCATGGTTCAACACCTTCCTATTGTTTCCTTCCTGAACTCTCGGTGATGAAACCCAGTAGAGTACGGTAAGAAGGAATTAGAGGAATAAAATTGCTCGCTCTGCGATTTGGATACATGTAAAAGTGTAGAAGATAATTTATTTTGGGAATATATATATATATAGTATATCTATTTTGTATCCGGGTGCAGCCTCCACGGCCTTTACACCCTGGTCGTTTGATCGAGTCAGAGGCAAGAGGTGCAGGCCGCAGGCACCAGGAAGCACAAATGGACTGCTCTAATCTCATTAGGAAACCAACGTAATCAATGACACCTAACAACAATGAATTAGACAGCCTAATTAAGGAATGGAGATGCCGTTTATTGTAGCAACGTTAGCTGCCTTTTAAAAAAATTGTATTGTATTGCATTTTCTATTTTTTATTGATCGCTTTATATGGGAGCAATTTTCTCCGTTGACCATGCAGGTACAATTTTC
>CM002486.1:5044435-5069033 GCA_000325765.3 Leersia perrieri | reverse complement strand
TATATATATATATATATGTGTGTGTGTGTGTGTTTGAGCTGTTACCCAGTGTTCTTTGGCACATGGGCCTCACGCCTGCTCTACCGGGAAGTGGGAATGGACAAAAAACAGTAGCGAGAGAGTACATCGGTACTCAGGCTTGGTTAGATTTGTTCAGTTCAGTTCAACGGTTTGGGTTCAACCATTGTATGAAAGAGAGAAACTTCAAATATAAGCTTGCTATATTAATCATGAGCAACTTCAACGGTTGGTTCGCTGTCATAAATTCGTAATAAGCTCCTTTTTTCTGCAGTAGATTCTCTTCAGTTTTCAATCATCGATCTGATTTGATGCTTCATGGGCTGTGTGCTTATCACATAGCATAGGAGAACAAACAATGATGTGGACAAATTGGCAAAAAGAAAAAAAAGAATAGTGCCAAATACAAAATGAGAAATGTCATTAGCACACAATTAGTTAAGTATTAGCTATTTTAAACTTAAAAAAATGGATTGTTCAACTTTTTTCGACAACTTTCGTGTAGAATTTTTTTGCAAAAAGCGTTCTGTTTAGTAGCTCGGGAAGCTTGCGCGCGTAAAAAGAGGAAAAAATAGAATTTGCGGACACTGCTTTATTTAGCCAAATCCGAGCACCGCCAAAATCCTAGTGGATAATAGCTGTAGAATATGTACACAAATTAAAAAGCAAGTTATAATATTCCATGCAAACCTTCTGACAACAAAAAAAATTAATGTTATATTTTGTTTGTTATATATGTTCAACTCCACTTTTGTAATGATACCACACATCGATCAGCATCTTATCATCTTCGAATGGGAATAATTTCCTTTATTTGTTCAAGTTCGTATTAACATGACAATATTAGAGTCTATCGGAAGATCCAGAGTTTTTTTTTAACTAGTGATTATTGTACAGCCACAAAATTCAGCACTAAAAGAACTCCTTTGAGGCCCTGTTCATTAGTGCATGTTGAAATATTTGCTAAAATTGGTATGTAAAACAAGAAACAACATTAGCATGTGATTAATTGAATAATTGAAAAGTGGATTTATTCAGTTTTTCAAACAACTTTCGTATGGAATATTTTTTAAAACATACACTATTTAGCAGTTTGGGAAGCGTCCAAACCTTACTGCATAATAACCCCTGAATCTTGTTAACGGCACAATATTTTTCTCTTCTGCTTAGAGCACCAAAAGTTAAATGGAACAGGATAAAGTAAAAGTTGCATCACCCCTTTAAGATTACACACACACTTTGCAATAAACAACTTGCAAACATTATGACATAATGGTTGTAACTTGTAAAATTAAGTCTAGCTATTAATGATCAATTTATACAGAAGACATGTGTTTTCTTACATTAATATTTGCTAGCATCATGCTTGTGTTGTGTGACATATCTCAACCATAAACATATACCATATAAGCCTAAAATACAAATTAATATAAAGAACTATATATACAAAGGTATATAAGACCAATTTAGCATATATGCTCATATGCAATTATGCATTAAATTTTAAAAAGATTCATATAAATAATACACATATGTCTACTTACCTACACGCAAAAATCAAATTGATATATTTAAAGGAGTTGTAGATGCTAGAGAATCCTACGTGCTACAAAACTCAAAAGGTGTATTTAAAGTGTAAAAAATATTTTGGCGGCAACAACATTAATTGTTAGGTATTAATGGCAAAACACATACCGGATGTATTTATGATGTATTTATGTACCGTTTTAAGTTTGATATGCATCATGCATAATTTTATGACTCACCCCTAAATTCCATATAATTAAAGGGTATGCTTGCGCTTTAAGTTCTGAGAACGTAGAGAAGCTGAAAAACTGAGCCTTTCTAGATTCTTGTTTTTTTTTTCATATTTGAGAACATATAACTACGTATTCTCAAAAACTAAGTTAACGATTGAACAGTTTGGGGAGCTTTTGCAGCTGCGGTTTTTGAGAGAATATGAACCACTCTAAACAAAATCAAAGTACCAGATATGATCAGGGTCCACACCCCATTACAACAGAGCGGTTCGGGCTTGGACCATGTCGCTACCACCATCCTTAATCAGGAGCAGATGATGACGCCGTTGACCCTACTGTCACTGTCTAGCCTAAGCCGACCGACAGCATGCTTGCGGAGTTGTGCTGGGGATAGATGCATGAGAGACGGGTCGAACTAACATGTCAACCCCGATATATATTTTATTATCCTTTTGATAAATGGAATACCACGACAACAAAAACTACCCTAAAAACCACCAATCAAATCAGATTTGCGCTAGTTTTTAAAGTTTTGTGCTAGTTTTAGAAGTTGGGAAATGCAAACTAAACTTAGCCCATAGTTTAGGGTTTGTCATTTGGACTTTCTCTAAAGATTACTAAAAATCATGGCCCAAAAGTACAGAGCCTACGATAATACCACTAGCAGAACCCTTGGGCCCCAAAATGTGATTCTACAGTCTACTACAACAAGCCCGTTAATCCAAATGGGAATCTAAACTAAGAGGCCCAACTAGGACCGAAACGTGGATGTACACTAATAGGCTCATTAAACCCAAAACTTGGATCTACCAATCAACAAGGCCAGTTAGGCCCAAAGCATGGCTGTACACGACAAGGGCCCATTAGGCCCATGTGGGCCTCCCTGTAAAGCAAGAATAACCCACACAAGGTGGGGTCCACTCGAGAGAAGAAGAAGAAGAAGAGGAAAAAAAAACACACAAAGAAGAGAGAGAGAGAGGCGGCGGCGGCGACGGGGGATGGAGGCCACCGGCGGCGAGGCGGCGGCGGAAGGGAGGAGAGGGGAAGGCTGCTGCGGAGGAGGAGGAGGGGGCGCGCGATGGGCGGTGGGAGCGGTGTGCGGCGGGCTGGTGTACTACCACTGCGCGGTGCGGCGGGCGAGCGCGGTGTCGCTCGCCGCCGACGTGCTCCTGGTCCTCCTCTGCTCCCTCTCCATCCTCGGCCTCCTCTTCCGCCACCTCCACATCTCGTCCGTACCTAACCATCCCTTCCTTTCTCTCTCCCTCCCTGCTGCTCCCTGTTGACGTATCGCCATTTAGATTGGGCATACTGTTTGTGTTGTGCATGCTTTGATGCGCGCATCGCTGAAGAAGGTGGCTTCAAACTGTATCCTTGGTTCATTGTTGATCACTGGAATTGATCATGGGAATCGCGATTAGGAGGTCAGATGGCTGACAGTCGGAATCGAGGCATATCTTGTATATCGAAGGAAAGGGGGAATGGAGTGGTTGAACTATGGATCCCCAAATTGTTAGGAGTTATAGAAAATGTTAGTGTTATTTCTAGGCCGTTGTACCATAGACACTGTACATGAGGTGATTTTTCCCACTTCTTGTCCGGAACCAACATTAGATGTATAATTTGCTCTGCATTTTTCCATTGTAAGTTAGTGACGGACTTAAGTTAGGTTGAAACAAGTTTGGCAAC
The DNA here is from genome assembly GCA_000325765.3 of Leersia perrieri. Taxonomy (NCBI): domain Eukaryota; kingdom Viridiplantae; phylum Streptophyta; class Magnoliopsida; order Poales; family Poaceae; genus Leersia; species Leersia perrieri. Next base: position 5,065,569 of record CM002486.1, on the reverse strand, counting down.
AGCACTGTTTTATTTTAGCAACAACAGTCACTACTCACTCCTTGTCCAAAAAATCTACTCACTAGTCTGTAGGCTCTTCCATATTAAATAAGTCGCGCTTTTTCCGCATAGTCTCCCTCTGGATATTTATATTTGGGAACGGAGAGAGTAAGTTGTTGGTTTTTATTATCACAAGTTACATGTAGAATGTATCAATAATTAATCACTTTTGTTGCTAGCATTTTATTCACATGAGTTATACATCTAAGCAAATACATTTGTATTGAACAAAAAAAGGTCCCGATGAATATTAAAAATGATGTCTCTTGCACTCGTGTCTGGTGTTTCTGCTAGTTTGTACATATTATTTTGTGATTGATAGTGGTGATTTTCGTGATTAAATTTTGACTGCCGCTGTGCATTTACTCCGGCTGTATGAAAATGCTTGACGCTGGTTAGTTCATTTTTGAACTAACCAGCGTCATCTATAAATGTCCGGAGCAGTGGTAGACTAGCGGAGTGGCTGTGGCAAATGATGTTCCAGTAGTTGCTGATGGCTTGAAACATGAAATGATATCAATTTGGGGGAAGTGTTTGCATTTGTGGCTGCTTGATGCGTAACCGTGCATTAGTAAAGAATATGCCGCATGGGCTTCAATAATTCATCCAATGGATAGGAATTAAGGATTGGCACACGTTGGGATAAAAACCAATTTTAATATCAAAAGGAAAAGGACAAATGAGATAGGAAGTAAAGAAGAGTGAATCAATTTTAGATCCCCATATTTTGTGTTTTTGAGAAATGTTGATATTTTGTTGGTATAACCAGCCATAGGAGTACAAGATAATAGCAATGGATTTGTCTTGATGGACTCCATGTCCAGTTGTATTGTTTCCTTTGCCTTTGCCTTTGCTGTAATCTCAATACTTAGCAGTAGTATTGTATTATTGAAGCAACATTACAAATCTATTAGCTCTTTCACATCATCATACAGCGCTTTGGAATGTATGTTTTCCTCTAGGTATTGCTACTCTACTAACAGACATCACTTCATCACCAAATTATATAAAGATACGTTGATAGTTGCAAACTACTTGGCTTTCCCTATTGTTTGCGAGACTACCGCAGAATTCCATTGAAGCTGTATCAATTATATAATTACTCTTGTTGGTATCCACAGTCCACACTAGCAGTACAAATAACTAAGATAAGGTACTTATATGTTGAAAAAATGAAGTGGTACATGCTATCAATATTGAATGAAAAGGATGGCATCCCTGGTACTCTGCTTTGGTGTTTTTGTTAGTTTCTATTTTCTACAGCTTATTTATGTGGTTGATGGTAGCAGTGGTATTGATGATTTAATGATGAGTATCGATGTGCATTTTGTCTTATGTAGTTTTCATTTTGCGTTACAAGTATTCATGTACTTATTTTTGATCATTTGATATGAATGTTCGCATAAAGTATACTTACATTGCTCTCGATTTTTTTTTTCATGTAGGGTGCCTGTGGATCCTCTTGAATGGCAGATTTCTCAGGAGATGGCAAATAGTATAGTTGCATCCTTGGCTAACACAATCGGAGCTGCAGAGTCTGTATTGAGGGTGGCTGCGACTGGACATGATAAGAAACTCTTTTTCAAGGTATTTATCAAACCTTAACTGTTGAGTGCTTCTTTGAGAAACTTTTGAGACAAAGAAAAGTTTATCTTCCTAAGAAGGGGTAAATTGGTTTATCTCTCTTGTTTTATCTTAATGCAGCTTCAGCTGTTTCACCTGTTACTGTTAGCTTTATTTGCCATAATTATTTAATCATCTTGTACAAAAGAATCTGTTTGGCTTACAGTGAACTGGCCTAGTTGTGTTAAAAGCTGCACATGTGCCTTTGGGATTACAAGGAACTTTTGTATTTTTCAGACTTAAAAGGTGTAGATTACATATTGTTTGGCTTACAGTGAGTATTCCTATAACCTTGCAGGTGGTTTTTACTTTGTATTTTCTAGCAGCTTTGGGAAGGGTGGTGTCTGGCGCTGCAGTTGCTTACGCTGGTAAATATACCTTATGAACTTCCTCTGGCTTTAATTTAGTACTGCACAACACTTCGGTGCTTTCGCCTTTCGCTCTAAACTAAATTATTGATCATCTTGTGACCAGCGCTCTGTATCTTCTGCCTCTACATGTTTGCGCAAAGCACTGATCTATTTGATCAGCTCCCTTCTTGGGTTCCTATAGGAAGAGATTCTCTTGGCGGTTCTCAGGACACAGCATGATTCCTATATGTACAGTTATTACGAGAATTCCTATATGTACATCGACTATGAGTTTGTGTCTTTATAACTCTTCAAGCCAATATATTCATGAAATGTATAGCATCCATTGCTTCTTTCACAGCTCACCTCTGTATTGCGGCTGTACCTAGTGTCTGTCATGTAGGCTGTAACTGCAGCATCACCTCTGTATATCATATGCTGTTGCTAGCAACTTTCTGCATGATACCATTTGCAGTTTATTTCTTGTAATGTCTCCCACTCATGTTCGATAGTGAAAATGCAACTCAATTGTGTGTTGTAGTTATCTCCAGGTCTGACCTACGGCTGCAAGAACGATAATTGCCGGTGTCCTGGCATGAGGACCTCGATAAGCGACTGGTATGTGAACAATAAACGAAATGAATCGGCTAAAACAAGTGGCATACTATGTGTGCAAACAAAAAAATCAAACGATGACAGGATCACTTATACCACCTCATTTCTAGAATACAAGATTAACTAATTAAAAACTTTTTTGGCAAATAATCACAAGCTACGATTATTCAATTTCCTAGTGTACCGTGGTTTTGACGAGAGTCCAAACCAGACAAACACAGGTTTCCAAAACCGAAAGAGGAGCATAGCTGAAAGCCTGAAAGGTTAGCAGCGGGAGCGGAGCTTCCAAAGCCAAAGCAAGCCAAAGCCCCCACAAAAACCCAGCTCATCCCAAATTCTGAATTCTCCCCTCCCAGCCTCGTTCCTATCGCCATCTCCTCTCCTCTCCTTCCTCGATTCCCCAATGGAGGCCGCCGCCGCAGCCGCCGCCGTCGCGCCCGCCAGATCCGCGCTCCCCTTCCCTGGCCGCTCCGGGTCCCGCCGCGCGTCGCTCCTCTTCGCGCCGCCGGCGCTGGCCGCNGCCCCGGCGAGGCGCCTCGTCGCGCGCCGCGCCGCCGCCGACGGCAAGGCGGTGGAGGCAGCCGCGGAGGCGCTCCCCATCGAGAAAAGTTCGTTCCTTTACGCCCCCTTCTCTCCGCCTGGCATCGTTGCTGCTTTCCGTTTGCCATTAACTGAGTGAGAGAGAGAGGGATGTTTTTGTTCATGGTGTTTGCTTTTTGCGCTCGCAGGGTTCCCTCCCTTCCCGAGCGTCATGGACATCAACCAGATCCGCGAGATCCTTCCCCACAGGTGAGCGCCTACACATTCCGCCGCTTCAGTTCTCTTGCGAGATGGTTGCTGCCATTTCGAAACTGTTCTGATTACTCGATGGTTAATTATTTGATATAGAAATCAAAATTACCATTTTAAAGTTCAATAAAAAGCATATTAACCGTGCGTGCAATCTGTCGGAAAAGGAAACAAGCGTCCTGAAATTGGAGTATAATACATCATGCTGTCTCTTTTTTTTTAATAAACGAAAAATGTAGCATCATAGACGTCTGAATTTCATGGGGTAGTGATACAGTTTAGGACCTTGTGCTCATTTCCGTTTAGCTCACTTGGGAAGAAAGGTCGCATGGTCTCTTTTTTCCCTTTTTTTTTTGAGGGGAAAAGAGAGGTCGCATGGTCTATTTGACTAGAAGTAACATGCATTTTGGATATCTTTATGCTTCACTATGTGGAAGTACAGTTGATGGGCCCAATTGGGAGAAATGATTGGTCATGGTTCATTTATATCCTAACTTCTTGTACATTTGAATCTGCATGTTAGGTTTCCATTCCTTCTGGTTGATAGAGTTATCGAGTACAAGGCAGGAGAGTATGCAGTTGGGATCAAGAATGTCACGATAAATGATAACTTCTTCCCTGGCCATTTCCCAGAACGGCCCATAATGCCTGGTGTGCTCATGGTTGAGGTATGATTCGCTATATTGGTATCCATATATTGTGATTGATGGAATCGTTTAGTAAGTAGCTTGTGTTGTTTCCTTATGTTTAATCATCTCTAGTTGAGTCATACACTATCTTTTTTCTAACTGTGTTGCCTCTGCCTGATCTAATTGTCTTTTTTTCAAAGGTGCCAGTCTCATTTTTTTATTTAAAAAAGAAAGGAAAGTTAGATTTGATGTAAATAAAAGTTAGATTTCTCAAACCCATCTTACTGCATTTTTCACCTTGTGAAAAGAACCATGGATTGATATGGAATTTGTATCAATTGATTTGTTTGTTTTATTGTATTTATTTATCGTTTTTCATCCTGCTGAAAGTATTGATATCCAAGTATTAAGGCACCAAATTGGTAGTGGGTAACTGCATAAACTGGGCAGTGGGCACCATGAACAATGATAACTTGTAGAACTGATATGTTCTATGGTAAAGGTTTTACTCCAACTTTGTTGTATATTTGAAACTGAACCAGTGCACAGCTTAAAATCCCACAGCTGCTGATGTTTGTTAATTGCCTTTTTTTTTCTATCATCAAGTACACAAGTATCTTAACTTCCCTCATGTGAAATATACCTTTTTTACCTTTATGCACAGGCTATGGCCCAGGTTGGAGGTCTAGTGATGTTGCAGCCTGAAGTTGGCGGATCTCGGGACAATTTCTTCTTTGCAGGGATTGACAAAGTGAGGTTCCGTAAGCCAGTAATTGCTGGGGATACCTTGATCATGAGAATGACTCTGACCAAGTATCAGAAAAGATTTGGTCTTGCCAAGATGGAAGGAAAAGCTTATGTTGGTGGCGACCTAGTGTGCGAGGGGGAATTCCTCCTGGTTAGCGCAACTGAATAATGCAAAGTGTACCTAGTATCGTGCGATTCTCTTGTAGAATCATTGATTAGAACGAAATGAGGTTCATTGCTTACAAGAGTCAAGTTTTGAACTGAAGCTTCGGCATTTGAGGCTATCTTTTCGTTTTACCTTGTAGGTGAGTTTTGAGTTCAAATGTCCAAGGCGCCATATGTTCAGTTCATGCGCTTAATACTACCTACCTGGCTGTATGATGTTGTAACACAAGATACATCTCTTCCATAGGAATTTCATGAAATAAACAATGCTTGTTGGCTTGTGCTTGTATTGAATTTCAGTGAATATTTGACAATCATGCAATAAAAATTACCAGTAATAAAATATCAAAAACTTCATGTAATCCTCTTGTGGTATTCGCATGGATTTCTCTTCTCGGCAATGAAGTACTAAAATGTAAAATACATCAATAATGGCTCCTATCGTTTTGCTGTTTCTTATCTTTTATAGCCAAAATTTAAATTTTTAACCTTAATTTTGAAATTGGTTTTGAGTTTTTTTTCATCGTAATCTTTCCTTCAGCCTTGGATTTTAAATTGTGAATAATATAGATGTAAAAGTTTTTTTCACAAGTTATTTTTTATTGTTTTGTTCATGGGTCAATCATTCATTAGAAAAGGCAAAATGATTGATTACAGCCGATGTTCTTTCTTTTGTGTCTAGCAGCCTCTCGGACAGAAGATAATAACATACAACAGCTATCCTTTGACCTTTTCTGTTGCATAAAGGCCTTTCTTTTGCCACAGACAGCCGTAGGAAAGAAAAGATTAAGAAGTTGAGCGTAAAGTACTCTGTCTACTAGTCATTTTAAACATGCAAAGTCAAACTAGAATTAGTCAATACAAACACAGCATAATTTCATACCGTAGTTGTAGTTAATTACAACTGAACTTCAAGGAACCATCAAGATCCAAGTCATATTGGTTTCTGAGTCAACTCTTCGGTTCGGAAGAGATAAGCAGACAGAATTCTGTTTGTTAATAGGCTGCAAAACTGATTGATATATAGTCAAATCACTTGGTGTCCTTCAGTCCTTGGTTGTATTGAGGTTGTTCGTATAGCTTAGAAGATGGCTAGTCTTATGGCAATGAACATGAAGAGGAAAGAACATGCGGAAGTGGACAGCCATGGATTCTCCATCTTTCTTGATCCTAAGAGGCTTAAGTTACAGGTATGTCCACTGGCCTTGGGTTGCAGAATATATTTTTTTAAAGATCAAGTTAGAATCTTGCGGTATTTATGCTAAATTGTAGAAGGCATGAAGATGGAAGGCCTAAATTCTTGTGAAGAAACGGTATAGAATGGAAGATCCTAAAAACTCTTCAACTTTGCTATCATGAGGATGTAAATTCTAACACTTCTGGAAGAAAAGGATAACTCATGTCATGATCTGCTTGAATTATTCCACTTCCTAAACCATTATCAATGCACTAGCAACCAAGAAGATGCACATATTGGATTCAATTCATGCTTTGGGGGCAACTGAAACATTTAATCCATGTGTCTTTATATTTGTCATCTCTATCATCAGGATTGTGAATTGCCAGATATAATGGAGGAAGAGAAACTATCAGTAGGTGCTCCAATTGATGCTAATATGCCAACCATGGCTTTATCTTGCCTGCTGCCAATTCAGGGACAAGAGGTTGTCCATCAAACTCTGAACACTGAATATGGGATGGCATCTTCAGAACCGCAGCAATTCAGCACAGACCAAGTCACCACGACAGCACCGATGGACGTCGAGGTTCAGCTCCGGCAGCCACAGCCTCAGGCGCCGCCGTGTCAGCAAGCTGCTTTCTGGTCAGGTTAGTGAACAGCAGATGATGTTAACTAGGCTATGTTGGTGCTGCTTTTACCTGTGAAAAAATAGGATTCTGGTGCACTAAAAAAAAGGATTCTGGTAGTAAGTAGAGCTGAAGCAACATGGTGTTGGTGATTTGAATATTTGGAGTGAAAGATTAATGTAGAATTGTTTTCCTTTTTTTTCTTTTGCTAATTGAAATTATCGTTATCCTACCATGCAGGTTTCTTCTGAACTGCACCCACTGCTGTGAACTATTGAAGGCAGGCTGCTGGAATTGGATGTAGTAAAAAGGACCAACTCCTAGAAAACTTACATGTACAAGTTGCTCTGAGCTTGTTGATGTTAGCATGTGACTAGCATATAGGCTATAGAGTATTTCCTATATTCCAATCCATGTTGTTATATGTCACAACTCACATTGTGCTGGTCTAGAGTCTAGACTAGTATATGCCCTGATCAATGTATGCTGATTTGATAGTATGCCATGTGAATCTGATCTGCAGATTCTCTTACAGATGAATTTGATTTATAGATTTAATTGTGAGAATCACATAAATGTGCAAAACCATGACTAGTATACCATGGTGCAAGTGTAACCATCCTATTGAACTGACAACCCAGATGGTCCTATTAATCTACTTCCCTTTAAGCACGTCATGTATCTAATGATATTAAAGCTCAAAATACAATTTCATCTGCAGCATTGCCTGATTTAGTTTCAGAAAATGATGAATTAAACAAACTGAACACAACATTCACAGACAAGGTAGATCAAATAAATGGAATAGACCACGGTCATCACTCAGTTTTTTGTCTCAAAAGTGTCGTTTGGTACAATTAGGGAGTATGCAACTCTAATTACTCCACACTGTTAAGTAATAACATACAAGTATACAACAATGGTTTGCTGAGGTGTTCAGCTATGAATATCGTCCCCTCCAGGGACAACAAAGTACAAGAAAAAAGAATCATGTATGTGAATTCTCCTGTTAAGTGGACATTCCTGCCGGAAAAAGGGCGACAGTAGATTTTTAATTTAGTTCCTTGAGCTGGTTCCCATGCTGAATGGCCATCAATTGTAACTGACTATGACCTTTCTATAGCCGAGTAACTGTTGCAATCTCTGTTGTAGAATAACTTGAATATATGCGGCGGCATCCCTTTCTCTGTTTTAGTGCAAAAAATAAGTGCCACAATATTTCTGAACCATTAATCTCCAGATACAAATTTCTTTTGTGTGTAGTATCTGTCTTCGCTTGCCTTCTTTTTCAAGTTCCTTTTCTGTTTACCAAAAAAGAACACAGCAACAATGCTTAGTAGGGAAAATACCATCAGAGATCAAGGCATCAAGCAAATCGAAATAAAAAATGCTTCATATGCCTGAAGTAAATCCCCAAGACAAGAAGTGTACCTTGTAAGCTTCATGGTTATCAATTATTCTGGTGGCCACAGAGACTGTTGTAATAGGTTTGGGGCTTGTGATTGTTTGGAAAATACCCATGCTCTTTGGAACAGCGTACGGATCAATATCACCCTGAAGTATATGGATTCATCAAGTTAGGATTGGGCAATTCATTATGGTAATCTTTCAATCATTAGATTAAAATTTAGTCTTACCACAGAGCTACCCTCAGTTACTGTCCCATGCACAACCAATGACATGTTGAATGTAGTGATCTGCACCATTTGATAAGAGAAGGTGTGAGGGGTTATTCAGCTGTCAAAAGATGTTACATGGCACTGCATTTTGTTCACTACGATCATTCTATCAACTTATTCACGCAATCATAGCTAAACATTTGTGGATCAACTCAGAGAAGTTTGAACATACCATATCCCGGGAAACCTCCCATGGTGCGCCTATTATAACTTCATCGACATAGCGACAGGCAAGTACACTGAGAGTACGCTCATGGAGGTGCATGATAGGACGATACCCCCTTCTATCCCTGGACATTTAATTTGCATAAGCATCTTATATGAACTAACAAAAGAGAAACCACATAACACGAATTGGTCTCAAATGTTTTATGTTCACTTGATCAAATAAGTACCTGATTGCCTGGTCATCATGGACACCAACAAGAAGGAAGTCACCAAGTTGCCTAGCACATCTGAGGATCTGCATTAAGCAAAAACAATATAATTACACTTATAACTGCAAAACATGTGAAACGACACCAAAGAACAACTGGGTGAATTATGATGAAATGATTGGAATTTGATAATATGAACCAGAAAATTACCTCAACATGGCCAGCATGGAAAAGATCAAAAGCTCCATCAATATACACAACGCGAGCACCTGGCGAAGGAGCCTGAGTGCATATGAGCATATTGTTCAATAAAAACAACAGTGACATGTGATGTGACAGAAGAACGAAAAATACAAGCTTTATACTGTCAAAATTATCATTCATAATCAAGATTAAAGCGATACAAAATGTGCTTATCATATATTAATGTGTGTGATAGTCCGACTTAGCCCTGATATATTATCTATCCATCAATGCTCTAGATAAAGAGCATGCAAATGGAACCACAAGAATGTAGAGTAACCTTAGCCCCGATGTAACTGAGAGCAGAATTCCTCAAATTATCATACCTGTCCATTTGAAAATTGCATTATCCGACGAGATGTTGGAAGAAAATTGGATAGCTGGCTTTTCACTTGATCACATGCATCAACTCCACTGTTCTCATTGGCAGCCTCTTTCTGCTTGAATGTCAATAGTATCCTCCCTGGGTGAAAAACAATGTTCCCACATTAAGATCACAATGGAATGAGAGAACATATCATTTTAAAATGAGCATGAAAATTATTCTTCATGTAAAGCATGACTGCTTTAATAACATTGATGGCCAACAAGAGAATATAATCCTAAAGAATAGTTTTGATCCATGCAGTCATCTTACCGACAATATCAGTGCTTGAGACACCTTCAGTGCGTTTGATTTGCTTGTAGCGTCCAACCTTCTTTGCTAATGCATAAGCATCCGTTCCATCAGGTAAAAGGCAAGGATCATCTCCATGTATAATGTAATCAATGTTGTATTTATTGAAGAGGGTATTCATAAATTCTTCCGTAATCTCATAGGGTGCATTCGGAATGACCTCATCCACCCACTTCAATCCACTAACAAGTGTCAACCTATACAGATATAGCAAGTCAAGGGAGAATCATAAGACAGGAGTAGGCAGTTTATAATCCTAATCTCTTGTGAGGACGATATCTTTGGTTGTTCCCATACAAAAAATACAGACAGAATGTGAAAGCATACGCTGATATAGTATAGTATAGTATAGTATAGTACTTAAGGTAAATGAATTCAGAATATTTTACTGTACGCCTGACAATATAAGCAAGGAAAACCCAGATCTTAAGAGTTAAATTTTTAATTCAAGATCAGTCTATTCTATGAATGCCAAGTGGTCTAGAACTCTAGCTTCTAGAAAAAAATTTGGACATCAAATGATCAAATATGGTGATTTTACAAGCTTTTCCAGTCAATTTTGCAATCCTGCTGCTAACATCAATTCCATAATTTTAAGAAAACTGATAGTGTATTGCACACAACAAAGTATCACATTCTGCAGTACCTCTCTTCCATTGAAAGCACAGGCGGACCCTTGTTTGCCACAATCTCCTCATCACTGACAACTCCCACTACAAGTTGATCTCCCAACAACTTTGCCTGTCGCAATGCATTTGCATGGCCATAGTGCATGAGGTCAAAGCATCCATCCATGTACACTCTCACAGGCCTTTTACGTTCCTTCTTCTTTGGAAGTTGTCCTAGGTATGGCCAAAAATATGGAGCAAAAGGAGCACCAATTCCTCCAAAGTAGCCTGTCGATAACCAAAGAATGGCGACAGTGACCATAACTCCTCCAATCCCAAACAACTGGGAATAGTATCCACTATTCCAGAGCCCTTGGTTGGTCTCAAAAGCTAGCAACCCCATCATCATTTGACGAGAAGGTGTATTATCTTGATATTATTTCTGAAAATAAAGAATAAACAATCAAAATGAGATCTCAGAGTTGACAGAATTGTGACACGAAAGGGTATTCATATACATAGAGATGGAAAACGTGTCATTGTCCAACCAATGGAGATTCATCATAATTTCTTTATTATTTTAAACAAACGAAAGTGACTGGATATAAGGAAAGGTTTTCTTTTTATCAATAATTTATTATGAAAGGTTTGACGGAAATTAGACCCCTAACCAGAAGAAATAGCTAAATTAACTAAAACGTGATTAGATACCAAATACCAAGTCATGCTGAACCAACCCTAACCACCAGATATATTTCATGAAAAAAAAATGCTACTGTACACAACACGGAAATTGCGTTTGCAAGAAGCCACATAACGACAACCAATGGAGCCAACTAATGCACGCTGATTGCATGAGCTGCGATCTACCTTTCTCCATCAGGCCATCTCAGAACAACTTGGATATAAACGAAATGTTCTTCTATATCACCACACCAGCCATGACAACCATTGTAACACCTATTTTAATCGAAGTAAATGAAATCTAGCAACAAATGAAACTATGATCCTTCCAAAGTGGCAATACTAGCACATAGATAGGTGTTGACAACAAATTCGCCTTTTGCTCTTCGTGCTATAGCATAGTTTAGACAAATAACTACCAACGGAAAAACAAAATATATTTTTTTTGATTCCGATGGTCGACACCAAAGCTTTGCACGGTAGTCAACTATGCCACGAACCACCAGAATCTAGAAGAGTGAACTGGCGATCCATCAAGCAAAACAAGCACAAAATTTGGGAGAAAGGCAACAGCAACAACAAAAAGGAATCAGCTCAAATCCCCCACCGGAATCCTGTTTCCGGTATGAACAAACAATCGAGACATCAAATGCCACACACATCGTTCCATCCGCCCACCTGCGATCCAATGAAACGCGAGCTAACAACCCCCACCTAATCTAATGTATCAAGCGAACCAAAAACATTTTTTTCCCGAATAGTGATATATATAGAGATAGAACAAATTCCGGGCGATTCCGTGAAGAACAGAGGAGCGAGATTCAATGCGGAATCACGGATTCTCCTCCCTCCCTCGCTCGAACAATGCGACAGAACGCAGTAAAAAGGGAGGAACAAGAGACGGACCGAGATCGGACGGCGGGTAGATTCCGCTCGCCTCGGGAGGCGAAGCCAGATAGAAGAAAGAGAGATTGCGCCGGCGGTGGCGGCGGCGAGCGCGGATCTCGCGCCTGATTCCGGCGGCGGCGGCGAGCGCGGATCTCCCCTCCTCACGGCGTGCGCGTGCGCCTCTCTCTTCTCTCTTACTATTTCTCTCTCCTCGATTTGGGGGGAGAAGAAGAGAAGAGAGGAGAGAAGTCGGCTCGGGCTCGCAATGCAAATATGCAATTGGTAGGAGGAGTATTTGGAATCGGAATTGGGGTGTGGTGTGGTGGCCTCTGTCTGCACCAACTGCTTTCCTCCGGGTCCCACAAGGACATGGTGACATGGAGTTCGCCTTTTGCATTTAGGACCCTACACTTGTCTTGTACTTTTTCCGTACCCCTGGAAAATATCTAGCGGCTTATATATAAATAATAATGCTATGTGATGGTTTAGACGCTTATCGGTCCCTTGTCGTCGACTCGCTTTAGTTCAATCTACGTGAGGTTTAACACAAAAATACCGAATTAAGCAATACTCTCTCCATCCACAATTGATAAGCATATTATAGTTTTTCATTTTTTTCACAATTAATCATCATATTTTGCTTTGGGAGCAGCGTCTATTTAGTTTTCTGTCTAATTAAATAAAAATTGTGGATCCAAGCACGTATGCATGCAAACTCTATGAAACTGAAATAATGCATGCGTCTCTTGTGTTCTCTGTGGCATGCAATTGCAATTGAAACGAGGAAAGCTATGGGATATTTCAATGCATGCAAATTAAAGTGGCAATGAGACTTCATGATGTAACATCCAAATATGTTTATCAATTGTGGATGGAGGGAGTAGATTTTTAATTTGAGGGATCCTCGATAAGATTGAGTGAGACTAGTCGTTCAGCTGATACGCTTGACAACAAACTAGGAAGCACAAAAGGATTTAGAATAAGCATAATATTAACACGCCATCATGTTTAAATCATCAAGTTTTCTTATATTTTTCCTTTTACGCTTTTCCATACTTTTCACTGCATGGGGATGGAGCCTAATGTATGTATACTGTGGTACTCATGTTAACCTATGATGGATATTTGTGGTTACTAGTGAGTCATTAAGAAGTTCCCTTTATATGGAGATCATGCCCAACATATTCCATTATACTCTATAGTTCTTTCATAATGAATGTTTTTCATGACAATGAAAAACTAGGTCAAAGACTTCGGTTATGCCTTATCATCATCTTAGCAGGAACATGTCCTTCGACACTTGCGTCATGATGATGGACTCTCCGGTGAAAAACTAGCAATGATGACATTACTGATGTCACAACCTTTCTGAAGGCATCACATCGGAGGTCTATCTTTATTGTGACGTTCTGGTTGGATTGAGTTTATTTGATGGTGAAAGCTTTGGAACGAATGACCGTTGTTTACAACTTACGGTCTTCGACGTCTCTTCTGGTTTAATTTGGTTGCTTACTAACGGTGATGAAAGTAGAACTCGATTGCTAAGGATTAACTGTTCTTTTCAAAAATTCTACCCTTTTAGTTCAAGAAAGACAAGAACTAGATACACTTATAAGCCTCTGGTAGGAACAACGGTTATGCTTTTTTTAACCATCCATAAACAGATATTTCTGTTTTAGGGTGGTTTTTAAGTAGTTTTGTTGTTTTTAAACAAGGGGCATCATTATAATTCACAGGCGTTAGTCCTATAAAATTTATAATAATTGGTTTCTTTAGATAATGGATAATTTATAATAATTGGTTGTAACTTCTTTGAAAAAAAAACGAAATGAATTCTATTATTAGAAAAAAGCAAGAACATGTTCATCTAGACTACCACAAAGGCCATCATCATTTGATCTTTCATCCAGCGTCTCAGTAACTACATCACCAAAGGGAAAAAAATCCAACCAAACAGGTACTCGATATAGTTGTATCGGAGTAGGCTCGCACTATCATTAACCAAAAAATCGAGGGCTTACGTGTAAAATTCCCGCAACGGGACGAAGTTACAGACGAAGAGCAGCTGGGTCCGAGAGCAGAGAGCCAGACCAGACGAACCGATATTTGCGAGGGGTGCATGAGGGGGCCCACTGCCAGTCTGCACGTCGCGTTGGCCTCATGCCACTGCCGAGTGGGCCCGGAATGCCCGACACGAGGGTGTGGGCCCTACGCTCCCTCCCTGCTTTGACCAAAGATTAAAATAAAAGGAGCCTCTCCGGAGATGGAAAGCGAGGAACAGAGGTTTAATTAGCGACGAAGGAAGAAAGAAAACGACGACGACGACGACGACGAGAAGACGTGTGAAGGAAAGTGACTTGTATCACTACTAGTACTTGACATGAATTCTAGAACGGTATACTGCTTCTATTCGTAGAAAATTATGACGTGCATGATGCGCCTGGCCGTTGTATTATATAGTTCCTTCTTTCTTCTGGTGAAAATAATTAATTTTGGTGTGAGTAATTCGTTTGAGAACGTTAATTTAACTCTTAGCGACATATCCTCTCTCTCATGACATCGTTTAGAAAATCTTTTAACTCGAATGTTGTGTTTTTGTCTTGTGCTTCAATAGTGATGCACACGTATTGTGGGGTGATTTTTTTTCCTGATTACAGGTTTGCAATTCCTTTTAAACGATAGAGTTGTAAGTTTAAATTTTTTTCTTCTAGTCTTTTAATATATATATATATGCATGGACAATGTTTTTGCCTTTCCTTATACCTTTTATATTACAACATGAGAAAAGAGAGAGGTGAGATCAGAAAGATGATGCACCGGTTAATACAACATAATAGACATTCCATCTATAAAGTCAACATTAATATGCAAATAGGTTATAGCTAAATAAACATATTACGTATTGTATAGGTGAGATCATGGCATGTTTATGTATGACATGAAAAGATTATATAGACATTACCCATGGAAACTATGCTCTCCTATGCTAAAGCCACTCGTATTTCATATGTATACTGTTGAAATTATAATTAAGAGCTTGGTTTGAAGTTATACCACCAGAGTTAATCTAATCAAAATGTATTCCTCTATCTGTGCCCGCATTAGCCAAAACTGCTTGGAATCACACTCACATGTGGGAGAAACTGGAAAGTGTCCAAGGATTCTCACAGATCACAAGTCACATATCACTTGATGGTTAAGTGAACAGTGTCACCAACCAAGCTAGTACGCTAGTGCAGACGGCAATGGCATGACCATCCTCCAACACTCGACAGCTTCTTTTTCCTCTTAATTTTTTGCCTGCCACCACACTATTCTTTCGATACGGCTTTTATTGATCTATACATGGCTTATGGCTATTAGTATGTTGATTTGTTCTTCTAGATGCCAGTGGTTACCAAACAAATCATGTGCTGCCTACGTGATGAAACGACACAAAAATCTAGCAAGACATATGGGGGATGCTTATGCTTGTAAGGCATTTTTGGCTGCGTTCTATAAGCCAAAATCAAGTGACCAACGCAACAAAAATAATTTATAGTAATTCTTTTTGCACTTCTATTCTTTGTGGTCAAAAGACTGGTTAATGAGTAGGAGTAACAAAGGAGAAAATAACTTATTAACCCTAGATTAACTAAAATATAAAACTGGATGTAGCTCCCAAGAGGCCAAGACTGTACGGCCCAAGTAAAAATTGATATTAGTAATCCTTAATCGTGTAATTTGCTGTTATTCCATTCACATCAGGTCGCGTTCGAGGGCGACACGAAACATTACAAATGGATGGATACCCACGTGCTGCACATGAAACTGCGAGTTAGCGAATAAGCAAAGTAACCCAAACACGCGCCCAGCCAACGCAATTGTGTGATGATGGGGACCTCCCCAAATTGATGCAAATTCGCAATGCCAACACAAGACACGCATCCAATTCCTTACTCCACAAAAAGAAAATTCTTAATCGAACTCCTCTTTTGCAGGTGAAATACTCTGGTGATCAAATGCAAGGAATTTTTCCACACGCTAAATCAATGGAAAGAATCAAATCATAATCTCTGTAAAAGAAACATTTGATTCCATGCATGCTACCAAGTTACAAACAACCAGTACAAGTGTTTCTCCTGGGATCATCAGGCTTACGAAGTGTACTCAAATGGCTGGGGTGGCAGGGGCTCCTCGTCGACGGCCATGGCGGCCGCGCCTGAGCCTTGCTGACCAGCGGTGGCGGCAGCGTTCGTTGCCTGAGTTGCCGGGGCGTCGGTGAGGACTAGTTCCTCCGTCTCGGTGGGCTTGAGGTCCCGTAGGAGTACGAATCCAGAGGGCGCCAGCTTCACAGGGTCGTACCTGCCGCCCTCCAGGAATTTTATGAACTTCTCCTGGGCTGGGACGACCCGGGCCGGGTTCGTCAGGATCTGGAAGGTCGGTTCGGGTTCAGGAGCCTTCTTCTCTGCAGCACCGTCAACCTGAATTCATGTATTGAGATATGTCAAGATATGAGACCATATAAGATGTCATTGTGTAGCAAAGAACTATGAAAGCAACCCTTACCTGCATCGAAGTAGAAGCATCTTCACTTGGTGGTGCTTCTGCTTTCTCCTGAGCTTTGCTCTCAGCTTCCTTCTTTGCCCTGGATTTTGCCTTGGCATATGTTGATAAGATGGCCGTAGGAAGCTTAACTGAAGCAGTCGTGGTTTGTTGGGTGGTTGGCTTTGGGTAATCGAAGAGTGAAGGTTTAGTGTTTGACAGGAACTCAAACTTCGGCACTTTCAGGTCAGAGTTGAGGCCGATGAAAGCCGTCGGAGAGAAGGCCAGGCTGATGAAGTAGGTGAGCGGGTACCAATACCAGAACTGGGTGAAGACAGCAAGGCCAACAACAGCTGTGAGCTTGTCATGCTTTGACCTCGACTGAAGCCTGATGGTAACGTTCCTACCACCAGCATCAAGGATACCAGTAGCCAGTATGGCACCCATTTTGCTCATGGTGTCCTCATGCTTATCGAGAATGATCTTTTCCAACTGACGCCTGAATGTTCCAACACGAGAGTCATATGATTCATTAGTTTGGATCATGACCATTGCCATTGCAATGAGAGCACCTTGCCGCACGAAGTCAACAACATCAGATGTAAGAGGCTCCAACAAGGAGATGGCATCACTTAATCCTGTTCCTGCACAGGATATTCCAACGGCTAAAGCTGCACCATAACGGACATGCGGATTATATGATTCAGAGAGCAGCGACACAATTCTCGGAGTCTGCAATGACAGCAATTGTAGGCAGGTCAGATTCAGATTAAGCGACTTAACATCAAACGGGAATTTAACAAAAAAGTTGACAAGGTCAAACTAACCTGCTCAGGCTCATTGTACAGGACAAAACCAAGAGCCAATACTGCAGTCCTCCGGACATCGTCGCTCACATCCGACACCGCAAAATGAAGAAGCTGGTGGATAGCTTTATTATTTGCAGTTCCCCTGTACGCCAAAGCTAATGCGTACATACCACCATAACGGAGTATGGGATCTTGATCTCTAGTCATTTGTTCAATCAATGTGTCAGCTTCCTCTTCCCTGCCATAAACTGTCAGTGCAATTCCAAGTGATAAGCCCCTGGAAAAATGAGAGTTTATCAGAACATGAACATATTTACAGTCTGGAAGAACATATCTAGTAACAGATTCAGTAGGAACTTGCTTGCCAAAAAAGATTTATAGTTACCTAATAATTTTCTCATGCTGTGTATCATGCGCATAGGCAAGCATCTCTCCAGCCTTCTCACTGGCTGTTCCAACCATAAGCAAGCCCATGCCAATGCCAGCAGCCTCACCAGCCACAGCACTGTCAGTGTAAAGAATATTCTTTACGTCCTCAAATATTTCCTCATCGGCTGTGCCTAAAGCAGCAAGTCCAAGTCCCAGACAAGCACCATGCTGAACGACCTGTAATAAATGTTTGAAAATTTAGAATTTTTTTATGATAGGACTGTGTAAACAAAATATGGACCATGGCCCTGACAAATATACCTCGGAACTAGTGTTGCGAAGGCTCTCACGAAGAAATTGTTTGATTCCTTCACCATGGTTTGCATGAATCAAACCTAGAGCATAAAGGGCACCACCTTCAGAATATGGACTACCACCACTTGCAGCACCACTCTGTGGAAGGTATGGGGCCATTAAAGCTCTGCCTTGTGTGAGATGGCCTCTATGAATGACACCTAATCCAGCAGTTGCACTGAACTTAGCCCAGTTGGTTGCCCTACTTAGCCACTCCTGTAAGGTAGCATACAAAGATCAGAAGGGGAGAAAATACAATCAATATAGAACCGCATTAACAAGTACCTAAACCAAACATACCAAGTTTTCTCTTAGGAAGGTATCAACTGTTGTTCCTGCATGCATGATTGCATTGGAACATATAGTTGCACTATGGCAAACACTATTCCTCATTTCCAAAGCTTGTTTTATGGTCTTCAATATCAAAAGATCAGACCTGTCCAAAACCAACATAAGATTCAAAACTTAAATACAAAACATTGATCAGCTGTAATAATTGTCATATATTATCACATTACCTGTTATGGCTATATAAAAATTGCAACGTCAACTGAATAGATGTCTCTCCTGACAGTATCCCCTTAATTTTCCTCAGTCTATCAGCATGCTCTACTTCTTTTGGATCTACAGTGTGCGCATTTCCATTTGGCGTGATAACATTGTCTGTCATTTGGGCATCTTCAGATGGTTCTGTAGCAGCAGTTTGATCGCTAGGTAAAGTCTGGGTGGATGTCTGTAGACTCAGCGTCTCAAGGTGATTTATCACATTCAGGAGGAAGGCCTGGTTTTCATTTTCAACAAGATCAAAAGCAATTTGTAATGCAAGGAGAGCATCATCCTGTAGAGAAAAATCACATGTTAGGACATATATAAACACACTAAGCAGCAACTAAACAGCTAAAAAAACACAATATATTTCAGCATACCTTGCTTCCAGAAAGCAGCTTGCTCAAGATATTTCCAACAGTTTGAGGCTCGCCCAAGAACATAAGGCACTGGCAGATGCTTAAGTAATCCGGATTCGGCAGTGTCTGGTATATTTTTACAAGACATTGAAGAATCTGTATAGATCAAACAGAAGTTATTCATGACATGGCATTCCAAAATTTATGAAAAAACCCTGTCTATAAGAAATCTAAAAGACAGACTAAATCTGCCATGATGTGCCCTTACCTCACAGCGATATTCGCGATGACTAACATATTGATGAGATAGATTGATGCAATAAGAAAGAGCTCCATTAAGATTGTCGCATTGAGATATTGCTTCCTTCAACTTATCAAGTCTCTTGCATTCAAGAGACATACCCATGGCTTGTTGATATTTCCCATCAAGGATACACCTAAAACAAAGTATTGCTGTGATGAGAACTGCATTTTTAAATATAAACTAGCTACTAAAAGATAAGAGGATTCTATCATACTTATCCAGCATTCTCTCAACAATTGCTTCCAATCTTGGGTCCATCATTTCTTCCCCTGACTTTGATCTGATGCTGGCATATTCGTCCAAAGCTTTTGCTGAAGAAAGGAACAAACAAAATTTAAAACCATGACAATATTGATTCTTTGGACCAATGCAAATAAGAATTTGGTAACGAATTTAGTCAACTCCGCACCTGAAAGTGTATGAGCGTAATCAGAATCATCGGAGAGATCAAATAGTGGTCCGGCACCAAGTGCGTACGACAGCGAATCATTTAATTCACCAAGGTAATAGAACACCTTGGAAACAACCAATGCTGCCAGCTGCCTCTGGTCGAATTCCTCATCTTCATACAAGCTCTCACTATAAGAAGTAACATAAAAAATAAGTAACCGGAAATACGATCTCAAAGCCGAGCAGAAAGCGAGAAAGATCTCATGCGAAAGTCATTATCAAGCTGGAAAAACATTAAGTTTTATCAACAAGATTAAGACTTAAAAGAGAAGCACTGGAAAACATTAAGTTCTGTTAAATACCAGTTATTGTTCTATAATAAAGAACATAATTTCCAGAAATTAAAATACCAAATTGCACAGCTGCCAAAAGATGATTTCACATGTCTCTTCCAATGCAAGATAGCTAGCTCCCATCAAATCCATGAACAAACCATAAACAAGAAATGAAACAACATGTTTTTAGCTATCAATTCATAGGGCATCAATGTGTTCCCTTTACAGGACTAGGCTCCATCCAGCAGAAAAGTTCAAATTAAAATTACACTTCAATGCTTGTTTACCCTTGAGACAAAAGCCTTGGCCATTCGAGCCTAAACACAAACTAGTTTTAAGAAAAATAAAAAATTTCAGCCACAACACATACCAATTCGAATACACGAACCACAACAATTGCAATGTTTGAAATGTATCGTCTCTACAGATTGTAGGTTTCTAACTACCACTGACACTAACTACCCAGATCAGACCTAGGGTTCATCCACCCAAAAATCGCCAGATCGAATCTGACCAGGCTAAACGGCACTAACCAGACGAATCCCCACACCTTCTCTACCCACCCGAATCTCTCATCCAAAACCTATACACCGCGCACCAAACAAATCCCAAGTCCCCCCGACCTCACGAAACGAATCGCGCCGCCGCATCGGCCGCCGGCGCCGGCGGAAACTAACTAGCGCAAAGGGGGCGGCGCCTCCTCCGGTGGGGGAAGGGAAGGGAGGGGAGGGGAGCAGTCTACTCACATGGCGGGGACGCTGGTGGAGATCTCGGGCCAGAAGAGGTGGACGAGGGAGTTGAGCTTGGCGAGCGCGTGCAGCTTCAGCTCCGCCGCCGGCTCCTGCAGCATCGCCAGCAGCCCGCTCGCCGAGCTCACCATCACCGCCGCCACCGCCATCTTCCTCCTCCGCCGCCGCCGATGCCGATGGATTAGATCCGGCGGGTGGTGTGTGCGTTCGCTCTCTCGGGTTCTCGCTTCGATTCGTCTTTGGGGCTTTTGCGTTTGCGAGTGCTTTGCTTGGAGGAGGGGAAGAAGGTCCAGGAGAGTAAATATAACGGTTTTTCGAGGGCCAAATCGCTAAATCCGTGTACTAGGCTTTTGGGAGCGGAAGCCGAATAGTATTTCTCGGTGTATTTCGGCTTCTCATTGAAATACAACGTACGTGTCACACCCCGATAGGTCTCGGTATCGGAGTGGAGGAAACCCAAGTATTCCTCCAGGTTGA
>CM002486.1:5026974-5039896 GCA_000325765.3 Leersia perrieri | reverse complement strand
CACCGCGGCGTCCTGTGTCTTCGTCGCGGCCAACCTCGGGACGACAGATTCGCTGCCGCGAAGTCGGGGGCGGCAGATATGCCACCGGCGGCGCTCCTGGGCGAAGGTTGGCCAGATCGGACGGCAGCGGCCCCGGGGCGGCTCGCGCCGTGCAATGGCAACGGCGGCTTGCGGCATCGGACTCCTCCATCGATGCTCTCTGTCGCCGGTTGCCACGCTGGCTTTCTCCGTCCTCGTCGCAATCCCCGAAATCCCCTCCTCTCCTTCGCCCGTAGGTGCGTCAGTGTCCTCTCCTTTCCGCAATCCCCTCCCTCCTTCCCCATTATCCCCTTCTCCTCAACCACGCTGCCCGAGTCCGGCCCTCGGCGGCGGCGATGTGGAGCGGCGCACGGTGGTCGTAGTCACGCGAGTCTAGGTCTGCACCGTAGGCTAGCGCTCGCCGGACGAAGTCTGTGTCGGCCATCACCATCGCGGTGCACAGGTCGCCGCCAGCGTTCTTCGACCTCAGCTTTGCGCCCTTACTGAAGAGCAGCGTCCCTGCAGAGATCCAATCTGTGCAGAGATCTCGCCAGGCACACCTGCTCCTCATCCAGATTGCTTGCTCCTCACTACTACTTCTCTTTTTACACTTTACAGACATGCAGATCCAACACTGAATGATCCGATTAATCCAATATTAAGTACTCTATTTCTTACCTTCTTCATGGGCCATGCTCTTCTGTATTGAGTTCTGAAGAAATGCTCATCTTGTTTTGAAATGCTCAACTTTGCACACAATATTTCTCGACTTTGCTTGAGTTTTGGCTAAATTGTTGTTTTACTCCGACCATAATAAATCCATTATGCTGCTGCGGATTTTCATTGCTTGCAAAATGGGCAGCCATTATGTGCTTCTTCAGTTTTAGAGGCTGATTCTGAGTGGAGAATTTTATTTTGTACAGTAGAGAAAGAGGGATTTTTTCATTTGTCCAGTACCAACCAAAAAATTAGAAGGTATTTTCACTACGGATAAATCTTAGTTTGTAGGTATCTTGCGAGGGATAGAAATCTATATGCTGCTGTGGATTTCATTACTTGCAAAATAGACCAATAAGTTAGACATTATGTGCTTCTTCAGTTTTAGATGCTGATTCTGAGTAGAGAATTTTAATTTTGTACAGAAACAATGATTTTCCATTTGTTCAGTACCTATGCTGCTGTTGATTTCATTACTTCCATAATGGACCAGTAAGCTAGCCATTTGTGTTTTTCTTTAGTCCGAGTAGAGAATTTAATAACAAGGATTTTTCCATTTGTTCAGTACCTACCAGAGACTTAAAATTTAAAATGCTTGCCCTAGAACCATGCTGTTATTTCACATATATCATTGTATTTTAGCGTAATTCACATTTCAACTTCTACTTGGTGGTACACTATAATCCATTGAATGAATAACTTTTGGAAACAAAGTGGATGTGGCTTAACCAAATAACCTTTTGTTTTTTCTGGCAGATGATCAAGAGAATGAACTAGATGACAGACCAATCGGCAAAGTTTATCTAACAAAGTTGATGTGCCATGGTAAATTATAATACGTTCAAACTATTACTTATATGAGATGCCTTAAGATGGATTTCATGCACAATCAGTGTTTATATACACTGTCATTGTTCAGGTTAGAGAATATAGAAGAGTATGCGCCGTCATATGTTTGGGTACAGGGAATGCTCATACTCTGCAGTGCATTATTCATAATTTGCTGTGTTAAGTGAAGCACTTGAAATGTGGTGATGTAGGCCTTGAAGCCGTTATAGGTCATCGAATTATCAACAAGGGTTTCTGTGGATTTTAATACCATGCCAATTTCTTCCCTTTTCTCCTTTCTCTCTTTAATTTGCTTATAAAAGTGCACAGTCTTCTTGAAGGGCCTTTTCTGCTAAACTTCACAGTTTGGTTAATAACAAATGGTAATGCTTTGCTTCGGTCTATCGTAAAAAAAATAGAAAAAAGGGTGTATTGTCTTCTAAAATTTGTTTATGCTTTTTTTTGTACATTGCAATAAACAAATGTGGCAATAGTTGCAAGATTCATAATTTGGTTTTAACCAGTCAAGTTATGTTTTCAGGTTTTAATGTTCAAATGATAACATAATGTTTTGGTAAAATTTGAGTTCAACTAAAGAACATGTCTGCTAACAAGTTTTTAATTATTTATATATGTACTATTTATGATCATGATATTAAGTTATTAACCTGTGTTGTACTATTTTAATTAGTGTGCACGTGGAGTATTTGTTACATAGAGTTTGTTTATTTTAAGGTTGCAACCATCTTGTTATGCAATCGGTACGTTCTGAGATTACTTTTTTTTTGTTAAAGGAGATGAAGCAAAAACACTCGACTAGTGATATCTAATTGTCATTTAGTCGAATTTTTTCATTCAGCTATGTCTCCTGTGCTCTGCACGTGGTATATTATGCCGTGTGGTCAGATTAGCGCAAAATGTGCTAGGAGATTGCATTTTGTAAAGAATTTGCTTTCTCTAGCATTCATTGTTGTCAATTAGTTATCCATCCAATACAGTTTTTTTTTGGTCTGTCGCCGTAATGCAAAATAAACGGCTTTGAAATTATAGAAACAAGAACATGAAAATTTGTCTGATAGCCTATAATACTATACTGATTATTATTATTATTAAGTTCCATTTTTGTGTTTGTGCTGATGTTGCCTTTGATTGTTTGGATATGAAAAGATTTAGGGCACTGTGCTGGACATGAATTTATCGTGTGATCGACACCTTATTATATCATTAATTAACAATCTACATTATTTACTACTTATACAAATTATTTCTTACGAAACTAATTTAGTTTTGTGCCCTTTTTGCTTGCAGGGAATAAGGTGCTCCATGTAAAGAAGACTTATATATGGGGGTGTTGTCATGGCATAGTGCTGGTTGTTTGTGCATGTACGTGTTAACTGTCACTAGAGCGCTTCTCCGTTGTAGCATTCTCTCAAATTATAGAATTTATTTATAATTTCTTTTGTACAAGCAACCATGGCACGGTGAATATAAAAAAGGTTGAGTTTTATTTACTGTATGTGTTTGGGATTGATCACAACATAGTAAAGATACTGTGCTCATATTCCTTGACCAGCCATGATTGGTTTTCCAAACTTTTGGTTCTGATAAATATTGTTAATTTAATTACGAAACTGCTTTCTTAACAACCTACACATCAATATACAAATTTGTGATCTTGGTGTTTATATGCATGATTCTAAGTTTACCGTAGAATATGTTGGCATTATGATAAACTTTCTCTAAACTTTTTAGGCTAAACGGAACTACCAAACAACATTTGGTCAAAGGTAGCTAATTTGTGTTTCGACGCTTGCTTTGGTAAACCATATAAGCTACAAGCACTGCTCAACGTTTCTATCTCAACGTTTGCTAACTGGTGCAAGTTTGGTCCACACAAGGCTGCTTTCCCTCTACACACAAACGGCGAGTTTCTTATATCGTACAAAAATTGTGCTGGAAAGATCATACGCACAGTGTTTCCATATACTCTACTTGTGTGCAGAGCGGCACGCGGCATGACGCCGCGCGTGTACTTCTAGTTAGAGTAATTAACAGAATAAAAGAAAGAAGGAAAAGTTATCGACAACCCCGAGACTCCTTCGACGCTTTCTACTCTACCCTCTCTATAATCTAAATCTAGTATACACTAGTGTAGTGTACAGTAGAGGCTCTTGTAATTCAGCTCTAGCTTCAAGTGTATTCTAGGTGTGGCATGAAAGCTCCTTAAATAAGCCTTAGTAACGGTTACTTTGGATAGAAAATAACCACCATGCCCTTGGTAACCGTCATCTGCAGCTCATATTGGACGTCCACGTGTAATGAGGCACAAGGTGGTTCGACTGAACCAGCCTGGTCGCCCATCGACCTCCCTCTCCTCTGAGGTACTAACAGGCTACGTTACCTGGATACGTCTCTTAGCTGGTGTATTCGTATAGGACGTATCCGATACATCTAGATATGTGTCCTGTACGTATCTGGTATTATCATGTTTTAAAAACATATGAAATAATTCGGATACACTGAGGATACAGCCCCGATACGGCTCCGATACGGGCGGACCCCTTTCCCAACCCACACTACCTCCGCAAGTCTGTCTCGCTCCACGGCTCCACCTCCGCCGTCGTCGTGTCACTGTCTCCGCCGGAGCACTCTGCCAGCTCCTCGGCATGGTGCAGATCTGCCAATTCCGGTGGGGATACCTGCGGCTGCGTGCTTAGCGATTCCAGCACTGGCAGCGTCGCGTCATCGTCGTTTCCCACGCTGTTGACGCCGCTTGCAGTTGCGTCGTTGCTAGGAGCAGCGCGGCAGCACCGCCGCCGGCCACAGGGGTTGCTGATTTGCTGTCTCCCCCCACAACGCAGCTCCTTCGCGACATCGAGCTGCTCCGTCAGTCTGTCAGATTCATTGCCCGGTGAGGTAAATGCTATCTTCTAGCCATCTGCTTTTGTAGACCCAGTGGATTTTGGAGGTGGAAGTTCGATCTAGCAATCCTTGTGCTAATGTTGCTGCTGAGCGTGATGTGTTCCTGCTGAGCATGATGTATTTTTTTATTGGAGACAGATGCATATTATGATTGATGCTACTAGCCTGTACTACTTGTCCAGACTAAATTTGTGCTAGTTTTCTCTAAATTATTGGCAGCTAATACCCAGCTAGTACAAGAGAAAATTGGATTCGAGAAGACATGTATTTATTAAATTTTTGATTTTATTTAATATATATATGTAAGTGTATCCCCATATCCTTGTATTTTGGAAAATAACGTATCCCGATATCGCCGTATCGTGTATCCGTCTCCTTGTATCCAGGTAATAACAGTGCACACGCCGGCGGAGAAGGGGGATGACATCGGCGAGCTCGGACAGCGGCGGACCGACGCGGCGGGGTCAGCCGGCGTGGGCATCGTCGCCATTGCCGCGTCGCGGTCGGACTAGGTGCCGGTGCACGGTGGGGATGAGTGGAAAGAAGGGGGAGAGAGGAGAGAAGAGGAAGAGTGATGACGGAGAATATTTTTTATTTTTTATTCACTGAAATATGGGGCTCACATGCCATGTCAGCAAAAACCAGGAAGAATACTGCCAAGGGATGTCGTTTATACTGGTTTTATAAGCTGGGGGATGCAGTATATTCGGTTTTGCGGTTCAGGGACGTTTTTTAAACTCAATAACAAAATGAGCGACCTCAAGTGGACTTATTCCGTGTTAGAAAGGATGGAGAGAGGGCAAGGGATGGTCCAGAGACAAAGGCTTCAGCCCAAGACGAAAAGAAAGGAACGGAAAGACGACTTGGGCTTACTTTAGGCCCAAACAGTAGAACAGGGGTTTATTTTAGATTATCTTTTTAGGAAAACACTAAAAGGGTTATTGTTGCACTAAAATTAATTAGGTTTCTCTAAAAACTAATTTTATTTACCACTTAAGGACAGAGAGAATTTATTAAATCCTCCAAGCCACATTTGATTTTTTTTTGTTGTACCATCATTAGGGTTTTTGTTTCCTTTGTTTTTTTTAGTTATTTCTATTATTCCATTTTAAGAAAGAGTGCTACTAGCCAGAAAGAGTGCTACTAGCCAACGGACGTCCGGTACCCCCGGTACCAAATTGGGGTACCAGAGTTTTGGGTAACCCGGAAACCAGATTATTTTTGGTACCCCGAGGTAGCAGACTGATACGCAGGGTACTAGATTTTTGGTACCCCGGGTACCAAACTAGAACCCAGGGATACCAATACCAGATTTGATACCCTCTTCTCCTACCTCTCCGGCTGTCGTCGAGGCCGCCGTCGCCGGCCGTCGCCAGTGACCCACCGTCGTCCCGCCACCACGGCCAGCCAGATCTGCCTCCCCCAAGCTGCACCGGTGGATCTCGACGGCGGGCGACGGGGACGGCCAGATCTGGCAACGGCGGCCCAGATCTGGCCGCCGCCAGGCCCGTGCCGTTGTTGTCGTCATCGAGCCGTCATCGTCGTCGTCGCCGTTGAGGAACCCAAGGAGGGCGGCGGCGCGGGCGCGGGCACAGGTGGAGAGACGCGGAGTCAGGGGGGCGTGGAGTCGGGCTCCATTCTGACGGACCCCTGTCCGTCAGTCTTTCTCTTTAAGAAAAGGTTTTTGTCTGGGGTGAATTTATCAAGTCGTGGATTTACTTTAAGAGAGGTAAAAATGAATATACAACACTTGTCAACAGTCTTAATGACAAGGACATATTCATTACGAGGAAAATAATATGGTGGCAATAGTCTTGATGACAAGAGCACACACACGAGATAACTCAGTGATTTACTTTATATGCTATTAACAATCAAAGTGGGCATGTTACAAGGCAGGGGCGGATCCCCTGTGATGCATGGGTATTCAACTGAATACCCATCCACTTTAGCAAAAAAAAATGTATATATAGGTATAATACACATATATACCCATGAAATTGGATTGTTTAGACATGTATACACCCCAAATAGACAATAAATTATGTATTCAGAGCCCACAACTTCCTCAAGCTTTCTCATTCTAAATTTGAATCATTCTCTTCTCAAATACCACAATCTATTGTATGTTATTGTTTGATTTGAGAAAAAAAATGAGAAATAAAGAAGAAAAGGACAATAGATTTAAGGATTTTATGGAAGAGATCTTCCATATAACAGACCAAGAGAATATCCTCATGTACCCTCCAGATCTTTCAGCTTGTATAAATTTTATAATTCCTACATGTTTATCTGATTTTGTTGCTTTTATATTTGTTTATTTTTCATTATCTAAAAAATATTTTTTTACATTAGAAATCAAGAAATTATTTCTCGTAAAATAGATCTGAAGTTTTAATTCATGCCATAGTAGCTTTAAATAAATTGTATTTAAATGCAGTTACTAAATTATCTTTTTGGGCGTTCTTTATAAAAGCTTACCTTTTGGGTACATCCTAGATTGTGTTTTGATAATTTTTTTGCACAAGTATGTCTCCGTGTAAAACAGGTTCAACTTTGAATACCCTTAGGTGAAATCCTGGCTCCGCCGCTGTTACAAGGTCAAAAAGGTTTTTGAGAAAAAGCTCCATGTTAAATTCTCAATTATTATTTTTGTATATATAGAGCATGTAAATTTGAGAAGAGTGTTTAAAGTTTCTTGTATATATGTTTGATATTTATTTCAACCTAGCTATCGGTGGAAGTGTTGCATTATAGATTTCATGAATACATGAAATTTATTGCTGACCGCCTGACTTGATCTTAAACTTTAATATTTTTGTTTCATATTTATACTCTAATGCATGCTTGTTAGCAAGTAGATGTATTTGTATTTAATTTGTACTCTCTCCAGGTTGAAAAAATCAGACGTTTTGGACAGCACCAAAGTTAAACTTTTAAAACTTTGACTATAAATAATTTTAAATTTATTTAGTTTAGGAAAATGAAAACCACACATATAGATTTATCTTGAAAAATACTTCAATACAATCATATATTTATTGATATTTGTATATATCTTAATATATAAAAGTCAAATGTGTTTTTTAAGACCGTATCATTGTCCAAAACGTTCACTATTATCAGACTGAAGGGAATAATAGAGTTAACGCACGCAAAGCCTTGTACGTGCTCTCAATAATTTTCTTCTCGGTAGATAATTAATTACCTATAAAATTAAGCTGTTCCCATCCTACGTGCGTGCCTACCAATAAAAGCGCCGAGGGAAGAGAAGCTGGGTCGGAACGTTCTGAAACGTTGACATTCGAAAATAGAGTAGTAGCAGCAAGTAATCGAGCATCATCAACATCGGCACCATCGTCATAAACTAACGTATAGTACCGATTGGAATGACGAACTGTCCCTACGGCCGGGACGCGTACATTGCGATGGAGTACTCTATAATTGAGGCGACCGAGATATAGCTCGGACCAGGAGTAGTAATCCTCTATATATTGACGAGATGGTGGCATTAACTTGGCCAATTAATCACAAATTCAGACCGCCGTGAGTGAGACAAGTCGACCATGCAATACAGCAGCTACAGCATGGCGGCGGCGGCGGGGGCACTGGAGTGGCGGCCCCAGCTGCTGCTGTGCTACCGAGATTCGAGTCGGCACGTACCGCAGGCGGCCGGCGGCGCCCTTCTTCCCGGAGATGGCTGTTGGCGAAGAGAACTGCGGCGGCGGATGGTCGAGCGCGAGCTCTAGCTCTAGCCCGGCGGCCACGTCATCGTCTTGCAATTCTGCCTCCTCCTCCTCTTGGGGTTGGGGTGGTGACTACTACAGCAATATTGGCCGCTGGTCCGGGGTACACGAGCTCCATGCAATTGCGCACCGGATTGTCCGTGACGGCTATATGCAAGGGCTCATCCGGGCGTTCGACGGCGCTGCAGCCGACGAGCCCCTGCTTGAGATGTGGTTCTCGCAATTGGACGTGGAATGGGTCCTGCTCATCCACGACGACGACAATCCGGGTCAGGATTGGTTCCCTTTGGAGGATTTGATGGATCGGTGGATCCTAGCTCTCCTAACTATGGTGCAGGTCCTGCACAACACGCAGCTGGAGCTCCACTCCAAGAGGCCAACGACCGTCGTTGGAGTTCGTAGCGCCATCCTGCTCTTCATGTCGCGCTTGCTCAGCACCACCACCAATTCGCCCAACTACGTGCAGGAGGTGGTCCAATTCGCACGGTTCGCAGAGGCCAGCATCCTCAGGATGCTGGCCTTCGTCCATGTCGTTGCTCTAACCGCTCTCAAGGATAACCAAAACCATCGAGCCCCAGAAATACTACTTCCAGGGATGCTGCGGATGTACGCCTGCATCTCCGAGGCATTGCCAACTGTCCTCACCTTGTTCAAACAGGTATCTGATCTCCTTGCCTTTGGCTCTGGCCACGAGAGCCAACTCTTCGACGCCATGCATCACATACTACTGCACAAGAGGAAGAAGCTAAGCAACGCTATCTGGGGAATGATGGACAAGGTTAAATCTTCTTTATTGATGGACAACTGCTGGCAAGTCTCACACGAGGCAGCCGCAGCATCTGGGGTCCATGAAACCACCAAATTGATGATGAACTATGTCACCCTTCTTTGGCGCAACGATGATGTGCTCAAATTCATCCTACAGGACTATCACTTCGGTATGTTTGTCTCTGACAACGAGGGCTTCAACTCGGTAGTTAACCTAATCACTGACATCATCTCCTCCCTTGGGCACAAATTGGAGGAAGCCTCCCTCTCAATCATGGACCCAGGGTTGCGGTGCATATTCTTACTGAATAATTGGCATCTTGTCTTGCAACGTGTTGAATCCTTGGACCTGCCATCTTGGGCTCTAATAGAAACATGCATGGCGCAAAGGTACATAGACATTTACCTTGATGTCTCTTGGTCGCCTATGTTGTGTCATTTGTTCATAGAAAACTCTTCTAACAGTCCTCAAAAGAATAAACTATTTGGCCTTTGGAGATACAAGTCGTTGGAAAGGTTTGAATTAGAATTCCAAAGAATCTACACAGAGCAGAAGTTTTGGAAGATTCCAGACCCTATGCTTCGAGACAGGCTACGTAAAGCCATTATCCAGAAAGTTGTTACGCATTATAGCATTTATTTGGAGGAGCGACCAGCAAAGGGAATGCACAATCCACCTCCCACAAACACTCCTGAGCAGCTAAAGGAATTGTTAGAAGAATTATTCGAAGGATATTGATGGATTCAGTGGAATTTTTCTATGCAATTAATACTCAGCACAATAATTTAGGCATGCCAGTTGACATTGTATCACCGTTGGCTAGCTAGCTTGATGGTACATTTCAGTTTTATTTCAGTGTTGGAATTTTACTTCCTATGTACAGACAATCTATTCTCATCTTCTTGTATATACTTATTTGACTAATAACTTAGAACTAGTTTCTTTAGATGCTTGTAGACAATCTGCTCTCTTTCGTCTTGCATACTACATCCGTCCCAAATACAATGCACGGGTGGGATACATGTGTATATTTTATTTGTGGTCTAGCTAGGAAAAAAGAATACACTGTAACACAAATACATAGAAAAGTATCCACCAAAAATAAAATGTACACAATGAAGTAGGAGTATTTTTTTTTGACAAGGGAAGCTTTTATTGATCTTAGATGATTACATCAAGGTGATACAATCAAACTAAAATCACTCCCGGCCTCTGTATAACTAGGATGCACACAGCCAAAACACACTAGCACAAATAATGTTTTACCAAATAAAACAGAGCCTAGCTAAGAAGAAATCCTCAATCTAGACTGCTACCCATGTTCCCGGGTAAAAAACTCCATGGCCACTCACTCCAATTGCTGACATGTCACTGCAACTGTATCCCGTGAACCAGGCTTCTGGAGGATAGCCCAAGTACGTAGCCAGTGGATAGTTCTGAAAATAACCTGTAACGGAGAAGAGATTATCTTTTTGTCAAACGCTATATCATTCCTGCATAGCCAAAGCGACCAAACGGTAGTTGTTGCCCCAAACAGGATGTAACGCCCCGAACCTCGTATACTTAGTTTGAGTGTTACAATACTTGCACCCTGTGATTTAGTACCAGTCCCAGGACACAAAAGCTGATAATCACGGAATACAATAGTGGATCAAAGTATCTAATTCATTACAACACTGGGATACATCCTTACATAGGCTATGTCCAGACAGACCACGGACAGTAGCAGGGCTTTGCACCTAACACTCACAAACAGAGATTTCGAACACGCAAATGGAAGCGAAACAACTAAGGCAGTGGCTCGGAAAGGAAACTAAGTGGCTAGGCACACACAACACACACATGCACGGTTGGGAACTAGGACGATACTCTAAAACTCCTCGTACTCGGTCTGCTCCTGGTAGTAGTCCTCGGCGGCGGTCTCGTAGGGGTCTTCTTCTTCGGCGCCTAATTAATTATATAGGAAGCAAGGGTGAGTACTAGTGTACTCAGCAAGCCACGGGAATTGTGACATGCGAGGCTTACGAAAGAAGCTAAGGGCTGAGTTGCGTAAAGCTGTGGTTTTGTTGCAAAACATTTAAAACAACCTACATGTGAGTCAGGTTTTTAATTGTAGCTTGAGGAAAGGTAAAGAATCAGGGTAGGGCAACCACGGTTCGTCTCAATGCGTGAACCAACTCATCATCGTGCATCCCAGATGCCTCGATCCCTCGGATCCCTCGGATCCTCCTCTGGCCCCAAAGGCCTGTCTTTGGCACAAAGGCCGATCTCGCAACACATATCACGACTCAGAAGGTTTTTCTCGGAAAACAGTTGGCAAACAAAACTACGCAAAGAGAATCACCGCACAATCGCCCGTATCCGGGGGCACGACTGTTCGAACAGTTTTACACTCTGCAGAGGTCGTACGCTTTTCCCACACGACACGATGCTGACTCCAACGACCCATCGATCATCGGAAGTTCATGACAAGGTTTTTCTATAGGTAGATTAGGCTTTCCCATATTGCATGGCCGGGTTGACTAACCGCACAACCAGTATCAGGCTATTCGCATAGCCTTCGTCTACCTAGGGCGCACACCCAGGGTACTACGGATCCCGTGTCCCCCTCACAAGGCTAGACCCTGGCGATCCCAGGGCCTAAGTCCTCCTACGTACGTAAGGACCCAGCGGCCTATCGCGCGCTGCACACCTTACCCTGTTGTGTCCCACAACCATCAATATGCCGACAAACGTAACCTATCTAAGTACTCCTCGAGAGGCATACCCACGTAGCCCGCGTGGCTGCACTGAAAAATAAAGGCGGATGAAATCCTCAAAGGAGTCGATCCTTATTTAGTACAACTTAGCCAGTCCCTAGGACTTCTCGACTAAGCTCTACACATTTCGCAAAACATCCCTCTTCATTTCATTTTCTCAAACCGAGTAATTTTGTAAAAAAGCATGGAATAACAGGTCCGGGCAGAAAAGTAAACGTAGCAGTGCTAAGCCAATCTAACTTCGGAAAAATGCCATCTGCTGATAGCTTTCCGACGTGATTTTGATGGGGTTGCCAAAGGTTCAAAGTATTCAACCTACGGAAATTGGTGCGACTAAGGGTAGGTCCTCCGATTTTAAATGTCGGGGCCGAAAAGTAAAGTTGCAGTGTAAACTAATGCACAATTTACAATCAAAATATTTTTAATAACATATAGGCATTCAACATGGTCAAAGATGGCTTGCCTGGTGACGGCAGGAGGTCGTTTCCTCTGTACTCGTCGTCGGGCTCCTGGTCAGGTTTGGCGTCTGGACGAACAAACACATCACAAATAAGAAAACAAGCAAAAATAGTACAAAAGTATACCAAAATAATAGTGCCAACAGAACGAAGGTATTTTTAGAAAAATTTGGGAGGTGGAACGGAGTCGATTAGAGTTGTGGTTGAAAAGATATGGATTTTTGAAGTTTAAAAGGGGTTTTGAAATAGGGAAAAAGAAATTCTTGATTTAATCGGATTAGAAAAGGGCGCGGACCCAAGTGGCAGAGGCAGAGAGGGAGGGGTTCGGTGCGCGGCGCTCGTGGACTCGGTCCATGGGCCGTTTGGCGAGGGAGAGGGGGAGTAGGGGCCCACCTGTCAGCTCCCTTTCTTCTCCCCTTTCGTCTTCTTTCTTCTTCCCTTTTACCGACGATGTGGTGGCGAGCGGACGGCGAGGAGGCGGCTACGGCATGGCAGCGGGGGTGGTGGAGCGGCGGTGTGGTGTGATGCGGTGTGGGGTGTGGCGAGGGAAAAAATGGGAGAGGGGGCGGTATTTATAGGGGAGTCAGCCGGCTTGGGAGGGGTGGATAAGGCCAGCGACGGCTACTGTGGCGAGGATGGGACGGGATGGCGGTGGCTGGCGCAGGGGAGTAACGTCGGCGCCGCGCATTGAAGGGCGTCGCGATG
>CM002486.1:4972777-5026874 GCA_000325765.3 Leersia perrieri | reverse complement strand
GCGCGGTCGCTCGATCTACTCTCGAGCAGTGGTTGCTGCATCGCGGGCGTGCACGCACAGGAGAGTGGGCGGGCGAGCGCGAGCGGGGAGGAGGGAAGCAGGCCGTGGGCCGCGGCGGGCGGTGATGGGCTGTCACGGCCGGTTATGAGGGAGGAAGAGAAAGAGGGAGAGGCGGCCCGGGAAGGGAAGAAAAGGGAAGAACCGGCCCAAACGAAAAAGAAAAGGGGTTTAACAATTTAGGAGATGAATTTTAGTTAGGGTAAGGGATGGAATAAAATTATATTTGGGCTAGAAATTTGAGGAGTATTTTCGTGGAGGCCAAAGAAAGAATTGTAGGCACTTTTGGATATAGACTCATTTAGTCTTAATCTAATTTTTAGGGAAATAATTTTATTCGACAACACCAATTGAAGAACCAAACTTCGCAAATGGTTTTTAATTTTAATAAAATAGTTTTAGGAAATAAAATAAAATCTAGGCTTTACACAGGATAAATGACTTTAGTTCTTTTCCAAAATCCCGTAACCAATTCCCAGACATATGAGCAACTGAACGAGGCTGTGCCAAACCTAAAACACCCTGAATGACAACCCATACAGATCTAGCAAAACGACATTGAAAAAACAAATGTAAAATTCGTTCATCCTTATGACAAAAGCAACAAGTTTTACTGTCATTCCAATTTCTTTTTGCTAGGTTATCTCTCGTCAAGATTACCCCACGGTGTAAGTATCATAGGAAATTTTGACTTTAAGTGGCAATTTAAGTTTCCAAAGTACCTTGTTGATGTTAGGAGCATCACAATGGACTAATGCAAGATAATGTGACTTTACCGAAAACTCCCTATTTTGAGTTAAGTTCCAAATGAAATCATCCTTATCTTGTGTAAGCTCTATGTTAGCGATTCGTGGTAATAAATTATTCCACGCCACTAATTTGTTGCCAATAAGATCCCTTCGCCAGGATAAATTTGGTGGACGTTCTTGAAATACATTTGTTATTGTATCCTGTTTATTCCTTACTATATTATATATTATAAAGACAAGGATATTATTCGCGTAACGTTGTTTGACCTACCCAAATATTTTCCCAGAATCTAATTTGAGAGCCATCACTTATGTTGAAACTGTCAAAGCGTAAAAAATCACGCTTGATCTTCGTAAGGCTAGCCCAAAATTATGAGTCTCCTATTTTCCATTGGTCTTGTGACCAATGGTTTTGATCCTAGATACTTATTTCGAATCAATTGCTGCCACATTCCATCTGTCTTGAGTAACTTAAAAAGCCAGCGATATTTTTCATATCTAAGTCATGAATTCCTAGACCCCCTTGGTCTCTGGGACGGCACATAATACTCCACTTTGCCAATTGGTATTTCTTTTTTTGATTATCACACTGCCAATAAAATCTAGAGCGAAAATAATCTAGTTTTTTAAGAACACCTCTCTGAAAAGAAACAATTGGAAACTGCTGTATTGGAGTATAAAACTGCTAAGGTTGCAACAATTGGAAATATATTCCATCAAAAGAAAAAAGTTTATTGCTCCGATCCATATGGAACATCGAGTCCAATAGTTTCAGACATAGCAAACTTCAAGGAGTAGCATTACCAATATTTAAAGGCAACAAGTGAAACGACTTGCAACTTATTAAATCTTAATTAACAATCCTGTGGCTAATTAGTTCCAAGTGGCTGGTAGTTAGAACATATAAATTAAAATTTGTCAACAACTATATATATGTAATATATATACTTGACAATAGTGACAGCAGTTGCCATAATTCCCCATTCTCATAAGCTGGCAAGAAAATATGGGCGTCCCTCCCTCTTTTGCAAGAATTGGGAGAATTGCTACCCTTAATACCATAACCTATTACCATCATCACCAAAGAAAACAACTACACATTGTAATTGGCCGGAGCAAAACCTTGAAACTAATTAACCCAATGGTACGGTGAGTGCTGAATAGAAATTTCATTGGATTAATCATCACCCTTCGAATAATTCTTGTAACAGCTCCTCCAACTGCTCTGGAGTGCTTGTGGGAGGTCGATTGTGAATTCCCCTTGCTGATCGCTCCTCCAGATACATGCTATAAGCCTATAATGCGTAATCACTTTCGGGATGATGGCTTGATGTAGCCTCTGTCGAAGCTTAGGGTCTGGAACCTTCCACAACTTCTGCTCTGTGTAGGTTCTTCGGAACTCTAAAACAAACATTTCAACGGATAAGTATCCCCGAAAGCCAAAACTTGTATCTTCGTTCTTTTGAAGACTACTAGAATGTTTTCAATGAACAGGCAAGACAACAAAGGTGACCAGGGAATATGCACTGCAGTCCTTGGTCCAAGATGTATAGGGATGTTTCATCTAGCTTATGCCCAAGGCAAGAGATCATATCGGTAATCGGGTTCACCACCGAGTTGAAGCCCTCATCGTCGGAGATGTAACTACTGAAATGGTGATCCCGTAGGATGAATTTGAGCACGTCATCGTTGCGCCGAAGAAGCATGATATAGTTCATCATCAGCACAGTTGTCTCATGGACCTCAGATACGGCTGACTCTAGCTAGTGAGACTTGCCAGTAGATGTCCATCAAGAAGGAAGCTCGAACCTTCTCCATCTTCCTCTTCCATTAAAAGATGCCATCCATGGCCATGTCGTCAAAGACTCGCCTCCCTTGCCGGTGCCGGAACCAAAGGCGAGGAGGTCAGATCCTTCTTTGAGCAAGGCGATTACGGTCGGCAATGCCTCCAAGATGCAGGTATACACATGCATCATCACGGGAAGTAATAACTAATAACTCTGGCGTCCGATGGTTGCCAGAGTTATCATATACACCACCAAATCCATTTACATCTCATAAACACGCACGTATACAATTACATCACAAAATGCATAGCGTCGTAGCAAATTCCATCACATTCCATACCTTTCAAGTTGCAGACTTATAATAAAAGGGAGAGTCATCCTATAAGTCGATTTGGTCTGTCTTCCACCGCCACCCCTAGCTCCGGCCGCTCATCTGTGGCGGAGGAGGAGAGATCGAGTGGCCGCCGTCGAGCACGGCAACTGCGGCGACGGGAACCACGCCGGCGCGGAAATGGTGTTCGCGGCGCCGGCTGCCCGACTGGAGTCTGGAGGTAGGCAGCGCGCGTCCCTCGCTCGCTCGTGTTTCTCCAACTTTGGATTCAGTTTCCCTCCTGAAAAATTCCACTCTAAGTTTCGTGGTTTACGAGACTATATGCGGCCGTGATCCCGTTCGATCTGTATTAATTTAGTGATGGCTCTTTGACAATGCACAGTAGTACGTACACACGATCTGGAGTTGTAGTAGATATTTTGTGCTCCGTCGGCAAGAAAAATTGAACCACACATGCACAGAGAAGGGAAAGAAGGGCGAATATTTTTTATTTTTGATTACTGAAATGTGGGGTCCAGAGGGACGTCGTTTATAGTGGTTTTGTAAGTTGGGGATGTAGTATATCCGGTTTTGCAGTTCAGGGACGTTTTTTAAACTTCTCAAATGGACGAGAAATTTGATATTATAGGCTTTTCAAAACTGAATTTGGCTAGAATACCCTCCTGCAAAATGGCTTCGTTAAAATGCCCCATTCAAACGTATCCATCACTGTAGAATAGACAAAATTCCTCTTTCAACGATTTTTATTTTTTTTCTCTCTTTTTTCAGCACAGGCCGATCAAAATGCCCCTTTGGGTCAATTGAGAATTCGGCGAAGGTGATGAGCTCGCCGAGGCTCGGATGCAGCTTCGCCACCGGGACGAAGCAGCGGCAAGGATGGCAACGGTGGGGTCCGCTCGTGCCCGCTGCCAGCAAGCTTGGGCTGGCAGCGCTGCTCGTGGGCTCGAGGAAAGTCGGAGCGGGAGGTGCTGCGGCCAAGCTCGGGGTAGAGCGGTAAGGGAGGCAGTGGATGCTCTAGATCTGGCCGGCAGCAGGCACGTCGTGCAGGGAGTCATCGACGGCGATGCTTTGGGAGTCGGCTGCGGCGGCACATCGGGAGTTGGCGGCGGTGCCGGATTTGTGCCGGATGCAGAAACCACAGTTGCCGTTGTCGTCATTGACTCCCTCCCTACTAGGCGGTATCGCCGTCATTGTCGTCCTTCATGCCGGCGGCGGGTCGCAGCATGAAGGTGTCACGTGCTTCATGCCGCCTGCACAGCTCGATCGGGCTTGGGCGCGCGCATGTGGGAGCCGCCACATGCCGTTGCGCTGATGCCTTCGGCCGGGGTGCCGCCACTCGCAAGCACGCCTGCCGGGAGCCCAAGCCTCGGCCGGAGAAGAAGCGGCTCGAGAGAGAGCATGAGCTTGGTGCCGACGGGGGTATTTTGGTCATCCCTTGCCAAAAAACGAGAAGAAAAAAAATAAAATTCACTGGAAGAGGGATTTTGTCCATTCTAGAGTGATGGATACGTTTGAACGGCGTATTTTAACGAAGCCATTTTGCGGGAGGGTATTTGAGCGAAACCCAGTTTTAAGAAGCTATAATATCAAATTTCTCCAAATGGACTTATTCCTCCTAACTCTCTCCCGGTCCGCCTCCTCTCCTCAACTCAGTCCACTTGCGCGTGGCCTTGCTGGCGCCCAGGCCGTCTGCCTCTCTGCGTTGCTGCTGGGCCAGCCCAAGCAGTCTCCCGTGCTGTGCCGCACCCGCTGGCTTGACGGGGAGGTGGCGTCGTCGTAGTCATCCTCTAGCTGTTGCCGCTGCCGCCGCTGGTCATCGATCTCCCATCACGTGGCGTCTTTCTTCAAAACAAAGACACGAATGGAACCGTTTCGTCCTTCTCTCCAATTCCCCAATGAATTTCCACTCCATAACACTCTCTCAAACTGACGAATTTACTCCTCTTCGATTCCTGCAATCTTTGTCCCGCCGCCGTTGAGTTTGTCGCAGCACGTGTCGCTACTGCACGCACGCAAATTATAGTCGCCGCACTACAACGGATTATATGATTATACTAGTAGAAATGCCCGTGTGTTGCTATGGGTTTTTATGAAAACAGTGGGAAATGAATGAAACACACACTCCTCTGAGCAAAACATTTATCTATATGGGAGGATGTCTCTACCCACCCTAGGCACCGTGGGATCGCATTAAGATTTATGCATAGGAATCTACTTAACCTTATATTCTCCTTCTTCCGCGAGCTCTCCGCAGCTGCAACAGCCGCCTTGATCTGCAGCAAAGCATCAAAAACCCTGACAACTTGGAATCTACTGCATAGACAATGCAAAGCTCTCCATCCTTACTGTCCCTAGCAATCAAAGTGCACCCCGGTATCAACAAATTTCACGGCAATTCCACATTGGAGAGCTCCATGGTCGCAATGTTCAGCTTTCATCATGACTCTGCTTCCGCAAGGCCAGTAAATCAAACCATCCACCAGCACGCTAGTGCTGGACATCTGGCTCACGCTGCTGTCTGTAGCAAACTCAACCCACGGATTGGCGATCCAATCCCCATTCTTAGATGAAAACACCACAGCATGAAGTCTCAACGCATCCATACAAGCAAAGATCACAGTGAACGAACTGGGGTCCTCATCCGAGTGCACCAGGTGGAAACCGGTGAACGCCGACTCTCCTTTTCAGCTCGACGTCATCGGGCAGCAGTGAGAAGAAATCCAAGCCGTCCCAGATCAAGGGGTTTGTGAGGGCGAAACACCTGTAGAACGGGTTCAGCAGGAGGACGAATCCCCGCTGAAATCGACGACGTGCCAGTTGGGGGAGGCTTCTCCCCACTCCACCTCAGCGTTGACTTCGAAGGAGAAGTCGCCACGGCCGAGGGCGACGTTCAGACGCTGTCGACGATGCTGGTGCCTCCGCCTGATTCAAATCGGTGAGCCTGAGGTCAAAACCGGGGGGATACACACAACACAAAAGGTAAAATCAATCCGTCTCCGATCTGCCGGAGCGGCGTCGGCGGCCGCCCCAAGCGGTGGCGGTGGCCCGGAGCAGTGGCGGCTGCGGCAGCAGCGTAGGCAGCCGCCCGAGTGGCTACGGGCCCGAGCAGCGGCGGCCACCCCGAACGACTGTGACCCGAAGCGGTGGTGGCGG
Source organism: Leersia perrieri (assembly GCA_000325765.3). Lineage (NCBI taxonomy): Eukaryota > Viridiplantae > Streptophyta > Magnoliopsida > Poales > Poaceae > Leersia > Leersia perrieri. The sequence continues at coordinate 5,020,797 of CM002486.1, read as the reverse complement.
CTTTGGCGGCTATTCGGAGCGGCAAGGAGCTGCGTGAGGCGCCGGGAATCAGACGTTGAAAGTAGTGCGCGTGCGGTTGCAGCGCCGGGGTGGGGGTCTGTTTTTCTTTCCAATTAGATATTTGCTCTTCCATTTTTTAAGGTGCGGCATCCTTTTTTCCGATTCTTTTTATCGGGAGGGAAGGGAACAAAAATACGCCAATAAAAGGACAGATACACCTCTTATTTTTATAATATGTATAGATTAGTCAGCACTCCGCGCTCTGCCGCGTGATTATATTTAGCATGTTTAAAACATATAGTATCTTAATATGAAATTTATGTATTTCAGGGATATAAGAGTGTGAAGAATAGAGAATATGTATGTTATACACTTATACCAAAAAAAATGTTTTTTACCACTCATATGTATTTTCTTATGGCAACTGGAACGAGGTAAAATTTAAGTTTGCCATATTTTAAAAACAACTAAATTTTGTTCATTTGGAAAAAAAAAATGGAGTGGGTTTATTTACATTAACAGTAAGTGGATGGTTTTCATAATTATTATTGTTTAAAATTATCTTGGTTTAGATAAAAAAATTATGATAGTGAAATTATATTAGAAAATGGACTGTTGTATCTCTCTCTTCGCCTAGAATATCTTAGCATGGTTAGAACAAAAATTATCTGATGTGTTTGTGAGATATAATGATTTAAAATTGCTTTGCTATAATCAAATAATATGCTTATGTAATGAAAAAAGTGTATGGGGTTGTTTGCAAATTTGCTGGCAGTTGACTTCCACCGTAACTCATATCATAGTAGTACTTGGGACATGTGAGGCGAGATAGTGGAAAACATGATGCAGAGCGTAGATTATCGGATGGCTATGCTGCTTGCAGTTTCTACAGTTATCTGAGAGAGGAAGAAAAGCTTACGTGGCAGCAAGGGACACTGTTCCGTACTTCACCGGGAAATCAAGGTTTTTAGTAAGATGAGCAGTAAAACCAACTTGGGGGGGAGGGGGGGTGTCCCAAAAAAATGTACGCATCAATGTAATAACAACGAATCAATTCCTAAAAAGCAAGAACAACAAATCATGAGAAACTTACAACTATTTTGTTGAGTATAACTTCAATTAATTCCCCTCATAAACAAAAAGATAAACACATAACTAAGAGGAGAACGGCATACAATTCATCAACCCATTCAGAGCATGGACTCCACCAAGTACACGAACACAGCAAGAACAACACCAACAGCAACCCTCCTCCTCGTCACCATCGCCACCTCGCTCCCACTGGTCGGCGCGATCTCAATGATAAATCGACACGACCCAGCAGAAGGATCAACAGTGGTGGTGGTAGCAATCCCCCTGAAATCACACGCACGATCATCCTGGTCATTCACCTGGTAATAACTATTCAATGCGTACGACACGTTCCCCTTTGGATCAAGCCCTCCACACGACGTCTTATACCCAAGACTCGTGCAATCCGCAAGCCCACACGCGTAGCTAACCGCATCCCCAACCTTCTGGTCACCAAGGCTAACCGACGGCTTGAGCACACACCACCTCTTCTCCAAATACGTCACCCCTTTCGCCGGCGTGAGCTGTTGGCTACTGTTGTTAAGGCTGAGTGGGTATTTGGGCTTGCCGTCGTAGAAGAAGACGCCCCAATGTCGCTCGAAATTGCCGGGCTCGATGCTCTTCTGGTCCTCGTCGATGAGGCTGAAGAGGTAGGCGTCGACGGGGGCGCCGGGGCGGAGCGGCGTGCCTTGGCCGGAGGCGATGTGGGTGATGAACCCTTGGTTGAACTGGTGTGCGTATTGTGGGTTGGCGTTCGCGTCGCCGTCCGTCGGCCAACCGACCTCGCCGATGGTGATTGATACGTTTGGGTAGCCGTTACGACGCAGCGCCGCCACCAGTGTGTCGTGGTTCGCATCGAATGTGTTCGTGTATGTCACGCCGCCGTCCACCACCGGCGCCGACGTTGTGCCCTGGAAGAAGAAGAAGAAGATATATTTAATTTTTTTGACAATTCTCAAATTAATTGGGCTTCGATTATTTCACATTTTGCTAAAAAATCTATCATCGGTTTTTTTTCTTTACTAAGTTTAAATTGTCATATTATAAATTTTGCTAAAAATCAGTCGTTGGATTTTTCTTCAAAAATCGCTCAAAATGTAATTATAATATAATTATAGTATAAACTTTACTAAGTTTAAATTGTCATTTATAAATTTTATGAAACTTATGTGCAAGTTATATACGTACTACAAACAAGTACATGTGTTTTAAAATATTTATTAACTTACATAAAAATTACATGGAAATTTATAAATGTCACAACATATAAGCTCTAGATTTTGTCACACTTTTAGTGTCAAATGATCTAATTTTACCTGGAAGAAGGCGTAATCGAGCGGGAAGTTGGGGTCCTTGTACAGGCTGATGAAGGGGTAAACATTGGCGACGAACGGCGCGCCCGTGGAAGCGAGGAACTGCACGATGGTGAGCATGAGGCCATGGATGTCGGCGCGGAAGTCGCCGTCGGAGGGCTTCCCCGTCGGCGACTGGTACACGTCGGCATTCAGCGGCACCGTCACCTTCACCTGGCCGGCGAGGCCGGCCTTCACCAACGCCGCCTGCACACTCTGCATCGCTGGGAACGTCGTGTTCAGGTACGTCCCGTTGAACGTCTGCAGGAACGGCTCGTTCCCAACTGCCACGTACCTGCACACCACTTACCGTCAGGAAATTAACCTTTTTTGTTACAGCGGTGCACAAGTCCGTCAAGAAGTTAGTTTTCTTTTCTTACAGCGTCACAGAAGATAGTGATGATTTGCGGGAACTAAAAGTTATTTATCTTTGGAAATGATTTTTTTGAGAAAATTATAGAAATGCTTTTGATCCGACGCCCGATCGAATCACGACTATCGGGTGCCCTCTGGGCATGCAAAGGATATAGTACCATTTTTCATGAGGCTGAACAGTTATTTTTTTTTTACAGCAGAATAGCAGATGATGATGATGATGATTTGCTGAGAACTAAAAGTGATTTTAATATGGAAGTGAATAAATAAGATGTGGAGGATTATGTGTGTCAAGGATCACTTCAGCACGGTTAGACATCTGCATCGGACAGGGAAGCATGACCATGCCGCTAAGAACCGGAAATCTCCATATACCATCTGTATATCTCTCTCTGTGCCAGGAATTTTCCAATGAAATTCATTATGCTAGAATGAGAGAAAATTGTGGCAATGGTCCCCTGTTCTTGTGGCCATCACAATTAATTATAGCCCCACAATAATTTCGTTAAATCTTCAAACAAATTGGCTCTGATAATAAAGTTGAATGATTGAAACCTATCGTATTTCAATAACCTCTGAATTTCGGCCAATCCCCGTAGAAGAATTGCATGGGCAAGACAGTGTGAAAAAGATCACTCATCCATATGAAAGATTCTGGATGAAATTTCAAGACAAGATTATTGCAGATTTGGCAACTGTCAGCTGCATGATCTTTCTGGATGGCTGGACAAGATGGTCTAGAAAGCAACAGATAGATTTGTGAGAGGCATGCTATTGAATACCCAAAACGTGTCAAAACCTCTCAAAAAGTGGCTATGGCCTTCACTTCCTTGGGCTTTAGCCTTTTTCCCCTGATCGGGTTTCATCATTGCTCATACATGTCCCAATCACAGCAGTGGAAAATCATCAAGACCACCTCAAGAGCTAAATGGTTTCTCAAAGACATTTGTGTGCAGTAGCACTGAGGACTGAGAAGCAAAAGGAAAAAAAAAAAACAAAGAAAAGTGTGCACCCCTGGCTTTTATAGTTTGATATGCCAAGCAAAATTATTGCAAACTGTTGGGACAGCAGAAAGAATTTCAGTTGCTTGTGGCTATGATCTTGCCAATAAAGAGAAGGGGAATCTAGCTTTTTGTGACTGCTAGATGTCTTCTGAAGCTTCTGCACCAATGATGTCCAAGAAAATGCTCGTTTTGGTTTGGTTTCAGGAACTCTACAGTGTGACAGTAACACTTGCTAGTTGCTATTGCAGGCTTGCATTGTCTTAAGAGTGAAGTAAAGTACTATTAATGCCGTAGCCTAAATGTGATGCTAAGTTTTTATTATCAGTGATAATATTATATTGAGTTTCTCGAATCAGCCAACCTTTTCTACTAGCTAGAAGTACAACAAAGACCAACAGTTTACCAGAGATATGTTTATATGACACCACAAATATAATCCCTTTGCCCCAAAATATAATGCATTTTTATGTTCTTTGCAAAATATTAAGGTTGAGAAAAAATGACCTTGATGTACCTCATTAAATGAGAGAGAGTTGGAGAAATGACCGACAGAACAAATGCTAATATGAATAGTGCTAGAATGCTTATGTTGTGAGAACAAATTTTGAATTCTATAATTGGACAGAGGAGGTACGATAGAATCTAGATCATCAAAAAAAATTAAATATGACATATAAATTAAAGGACTAATTGGATCCATGACATTGTAATTTTTTAAAGTTGGAGATATAACATTCATTAGTCAATAACATGTAAGACCTACATGAGTCAATGGCATGTGGGTTAGGATTGTATATTTCCAATTTTGAAAAATAGTAATGTTATGGCTCTAATTTTCCCTATAAACTAGTAGATAGTAAGTAGTACTTTCTTCTACTGTTGCTACATTCCATCTTAGCGTCCATTTCCAATCCAACGGCCGGGAGTGTATCCATCAAGCACTAACTATATCATCATCATCGTCATGAAAACAAGATGTGAGCTGACCTTATGTCGACGCCGTTGTTGACATGCTTGGAGACGTTCTTGGCGACCCAGTCCTCGGCGGCCTTTTCGCCGGCGGCGAGTCCGGCGAGCATATCGTTGGGGATTCCGACCATCACCTGCAACCCGGACCCTCTCAGAGCCGTCAGGATGGCGTCCTCGGCGTCGAACAGCTTCACCTTGTCGAACCCGTTGTCCCTGAGCAGCTGCACCACCGTGCTCGCCGGCAGCGGGTGGCTCAGCTGCGTCCCCCAGTTCACCCCGATCCCCTCCGACCGCCGCGCCATCAATAATGCCACTGTTGCTACCACCACCACCACCACCATCGTCGTCGTCACTGGCGTCGACGCCATTGGATCAAGAATTGAGGTGTTTCTTGTTTGAGATTGATTTACTCTTTTGGGGATTGTGTATGGTGTTCGATCTTGGAGGTGATCATGAACAACCTCAGTCAGAATCTCTCCGTGACACACTGACTGAAAGATTGAAGACTGATTTGATTGATCAAGAAGAAATCATTTGGGGGGTTTTATCTGTTCTTGGTGACACAATAACCAGTTCAAATGGGACAAGAGAAGTGGGGGCAAAAAAGGATAAGGTGAAACGAAGAACAGAGCAAGCTAGCCTTCCAACAACTCCTCAAACGAACTGAAATTCAGAAATTTCCTTGTTATGCCGAAAGAACGGCGAACAACCAGCAATGAGAAAACAAAAGGGGACCTCAGAGATGAATGAGACCACAAAAGGGAGCAAATCTCTTCTTTGAGGAAGCTTGTGGGAGGTAGCAGAAGGCACACTGATCAGTGATCACACAGGAACAAGGGCATGACACTATGACAGGGACAGGAGGAGGAGGAGGCATTAATAGGTCAGCACAAGTGGAGGCTGTGCTGCAAGCAAGAATCCTCAAAAAGGGGAAACCAGGTGAGAGTAGAAAATTGCAGATGCCTGTTCAACACCTAGGTTGAGACCAAGGTGATATAGGTTAGTACTAATCTAGAGGAAGATTACAGCAACAAGCAATGGACAGTTGGACACATCACCAGCAGGAGAAGTTTGCCAGGTGTAAGGGGAGAAAAAAGGCTGTGGTGGATAGCTAAGAAGAGGTTGTGAAGTGTATCCATTGTACTGCAATTTGTGGCAAGAGATCGAACAATGACACAAAGGAATGTGACATGATATGGAAGTAAAAAGGGAAAAAAGAAAAGGATGAAACCTTACTGCATATATGCAACCTCTTGGTATTTCAATTGTGTTTCATACTTTCATGCATGTGTGCCTGTTTTAAAAAGGGGTAACGTCTTATGTTTTATTTCATTTTTTTGAATGGCTGAAGGGGCATCCCAATAATTTCAGTAATTTCATTTTCAACATATATATAGATTAGCACAAGTGTTATTGATTATTAAAGGACGAACTTTTCTTTACGTAAATTATTACTGACTGGGGGGTCTGTATTTGATTGACTAGGGACGTTAACTGACGAGTTCAGTTTGAAGGTCCATCAGATGACATCACAATACAAGGCAGACCCTCCTGAATTCCTTAATTATGTGGACTCGTGGAGTGATGATGAGCATATATTGGACCAAAAAAGCAGCTAAGGATCGCAAATATATATGGTGAGAGCAAAAGTAACCAGTAGTGCTTTTGTTTTCTTATCTACCTTTCTTTCATCAAATAAAATACAATAGACAAAATAAAAAAGAAGAGGGCAGGAGATATGAGCATAGCAACCGCCTTTGCTTCTTCCACTTCCACTTTATACTCTTTTTTTAGCATCAGTGCATTGTTCACCTTCATATCACCATTTGACAATGGTACTTGATTTTCTGAACTTAACAACTCCTCCCTGGTACATTACAGAATCTAGGAACTAAATCAACATTAGGAAAAAAGAAATGCATGTGGTGATTAATTAAACATTTAAAACATAACTCTGTTTTCTGCTAGGAGAGCTCAGATATACAGTTGTTTCGTCACAGGGTAAAGTTGTCAAGATGATAGGTGACAATTGGGAATGATTTATATGAGGAAAGGGATCTGGTTCTGGAGTGGCAAGAGAGCTTAGGTATCTGCCTGCCTTTTGCAAAACTATATATTTATTAAACACATGAGAAAGCAAGAGAGGAGCATCTCCAATCTGTCCATGAAATTCTTGCCTTGGTCAGGGGAGAGGAGCATCAAGGAGGTGTGGCAGTGTGGGGAGTAGGGACTAACACTAATGGTTTAGTTAGCAGCTGTCTTAAACTGGAATTCTTGGAAAGCATGTGTGGTTATATATTGTGTTTAAACATTAGTGTGTTGGTAACTATTAGCACGTGAAACTTCTGTAATGGTAATTTTTTCTCCGCGTTTGCTAATAACTTCTCCTAGTGAAATATAGAGCGAATCCTGAAAATGCTTTAGTCCGGACACCAGTTAAAAAATAAAACATCGGACACTATGCATGCATCTCTCTAGAGCAATATTTACTCTATAGAGCAAGACGTAGCTCCAAAGTGCGCAATTAGTATGAGTTCCCTGGCACATAAAGCAAATCAAGCAATTTTTTTGACAGACAATTATATCAGCGGCAACGCGAAATGTACCAGGGATGAAAACGCACCTCCGCCACCACCCATGGTAACACCATCAAGAACATCAACCTATATGACAAAAGGTAGTATCAATTTTCAAGTCATAAATAAAATAGAAGTAGTTTGAAGAAGTTCAATAACATGTTCTTAGATGTGGCTTCAAGTAGGTGCCAAGATTCTTAGAACATAAATAAAACTATAAAAAGTAATTAAAAAATCCTTGCACTCGTCCTTTTTTTAGGAATGCTCATAATTTGTGCGCATCTTTGGCATTAAGATTGAGGAAAATTAGAACAAGATGCCAGAAGCCATAGCGGGCTTACAAACGTGATTTCTCCCAACCGGTTACACGACCTGAGCAAAAACAAATCAACTCTAGGCACCAACAAACCGGCCAGTGGCCACCCACTCATGCTCTTTAGCCACAATCAGGGAGAAAGTCTCTAGTTGTTGCGTTCCTTCTAGATTATCCATGCGACAAGAGTCACCATGGTGTTGAAGCTCCTCCTTCAGATGCCATCAACCTTCTGCCGCACGCTAAGCCACCAATCAAGGAAGCCACATTGATTGGTGGGCAGGAGATGGGGTAAGTTTGTTACCGCGAGGACTAAGAACCAAAGTTGCCGGGATTCTAAGCAACCGACCAGGAGATAACCAATCGATTCGTTGACTTGATTGCAAAGAACACAAGTAGTATTCTGGGCGAGGCCGCGCTTCAAGAGTTGAGCTGCTGTCCAGCAACGGTTATGAAGCAGAAGCAAGATGAACTACTTCCACTTCAAGGGTTGTGTGTGTTTGCGGGACACCCCTTGTTTGGGGATCGCGTGCACCCCCATGCTACAAGTACTACTTGTAGCATGGGGGTGCACGCGATCCCCAAACAAGGGGTGTCCCGCAAACACACACGACCCTTGAAGTGGAACTTGTACGCTGAACGTGCTGGACGGTCCCCAGCGTCAGGTAATGTTGTTCGGAAAACCGACAGTGAGATACATTGCGGCGATTAGACATCGAGGTACTCCAGAATACCTTGCATAGATAGGGTGATGTGTAGGTCTTTAATCCACTGCCTATTTGACAGCGCCTCTACCATCAATGGCAAATCTAGGAAAGGAGTAGTAGTTTTCACTACCTAGTTTTTCCAACAAAGTATATTTGCTGTCAACCAATGGCATATCTAGGATTTTAGGTTTAGGTGGGTTGACTTATGTAGATTTCTTATGTACCGTAACTGTACCATGCTAATATATAATGCAAGTATAAATTGATCAAAGTGTAGAGAGGATAGGAGGAAAACACCACACTCCCAATATGGAGGGTGACCTCTCATATATAAATTGTTTTACAGTATACACTAGGAGTTACAAGAGATTAAAGGTATTTAGGAGAACTAACAGCTAAGACAATAAAAGAGTAGGAGAATACCAGCCTATACATTAATAAAAACTCCTAATACAAAGTGCATCATATAATATTAACAAGGTTTCTACAAACGTTTTAAAAATAATAAATAAAGCCAATAACTTACCTTAAGCATCATATAATATATGGGTGTTTGAAAGACAAATTTTCAGGTGGTCCGAGGACCACACAGACCATCCTATGTAGATGCCACTGCAGTCAGCAAATGCAATTTAGGTCTGTTTTGGTTTATCGCCAAAATTGGCCTTACCAATTTTTAGCAATGGCCAATTTTGGCAAGATTTGGCATTGCAAATTTTTAGGTAAGGTAAAGTTGTGTTTGGATTTAGACGAAAATAGTATATTTTTACTATTAAAGTCGCCTAATATTTGTATTGGCCTTAATCCAAACATGTACTAAACCCTATCAAAGTTGCCAAGTATTGTTAAGGCCAACTTTGGCTCCAAACCAAATCAACCGTTAATATATTTTGGAATGCAATGCATGTGTTTTTTTCATTAGGACAAATGACCTACAATTAATTCAAGCATTTTATCCAAAGCAAACAAAGATGATCGATTTAGTACATCACTGGTTCCACAATGTAAACTCAGTATGACCAGCTAGCAAGTACAACTGTTAAAAGAATTACTGAATAATCCTGCGCATAGTTGTCGCAGGTGTCATCACAGTCTTCAGCCCAGCAGCATAGGCGTGCACCTTCTTCTTCTTCTTCTTCTTCTTCTTCTTCTTCTTCTTCTTCTTAGGGAGCATAGGCGTGCACCTTTAGTAGTACCGAGAAATACTTGGCTTGCAGTTTATGTGTAACATCAGTGTATAGTCACTTCAGATACTCACCCACAAATCTAAATGCATGAGTTGTTGCCAACAAATGAAATAGACTGATTTCGTAAACTTGTAATTGAGGACCTGTAAGCCAATAATATCCATTAGCCACTTGTTGCCGTTAGCAAAAAAAAAAAAACTCATTTATTTAATTTATCTACATAATATCAGTTTTATTTATGAACAGAGGCACTGAGCACAAATATTAACTCAACATTTTTTTTTCAAAAACAAAAAAAACTCTGCATCACAGGAAATGTCCCAAAACAACAGAAGCAAATTGCAAAGCCAAAATAGGAAAGGCTAAATATGATCTGGCGTAGCAGTATAGCACCTAAGCCTTAGGCTGGCAATTTGAAGGCCAAACTTCTTTCAATTAGTGGTGTATCTTATAGCAATGCAAACAACGCATGCTAAAAACTTTAAAGGCTTGGAAGTAGAAGCATTTGTAACAATTGTTTGGTTAAGGTGTGTTTGGTTGAAGGGATTTGTCTCGATGGGAGATGGTCGTCCATTTTTTACATCTGTTTGGTTTATGGACGAGGTTGGATAAATTGGCCCGAGAATGAAAATTTCACGAAAACGTTGGATGGCTGTGTCGCAGCAAAATGGGCTGGATGAGCTTATCCACTCTCTAACAATGATTATTAGTGATTGTTATGTGAGTTTGTCATTAAATTAGTAATTGTTATTTCAAAATTAGTATTAATTATATATAGTTGATATGCTCAATGATAATTAGTATATATAATTATAATTTAGTAATTTAATGAGCTTATCACATCCGTCTTTATCCATCCAACCAGGCTGATCTGCATATGGTCTTAACAAATCTTCATCCTTTTCTGTTAATCCAAAATAACAGCATTAGACAAGTTGAGATTTAAAAATGAAAAGATCAGTAGTAAAAATAAGGAGAGGCTGGTGTTGGACATATGAATGAAATTAATAATGAATGAAAAAGAGTTAAAAGGAGATAGCATCCATCCTCATATGTGCAACTGTGTCCAAAAAATGATAAAAGGAAGAACAAATATTTCAAACGGCCAGTATTATATTTCAACAAGCACATGTATCTAAGCTTATAGTATTACTTTAGTTGCATAGCAGCCGACTCACACCACTTTCTTCTCTTTTTTTTCTTCTTTATTTTGGCTTTTCCATTCTCATTTTAGTAGGAGCAGTGTTTTGTCTCCAGCTGACCGGATTGTTTTGCCATGGGCCCCACGTGTCAGTAGGATACAGGAGAGAGAAAAAGGTCAGACTCGAGAGATGGAGGGGAATCCCCTCCGCGACTGCGAGCAGGCAAGGCTCTGTATCCTCCCGACGACTTGGGCAGCCGAGCCGAGCCGAGCCCAGCGGCCTCCGCCGCCGATCTCCCCCGAGTAGAGCAGTGGCGCCGGCCGTTGTCCTGCTGTTTTCTACGCATCCTCACCGGTGAGCATCCATCCGTTACGCAGCCGCGAATTCTTTCTCAAAAAGATCTTTTTTCCTTGTGGAATTCGCATTAACCCTAGGTAGCTTCACTTCCAGATCTTGCTTAATTTGCCTTAATAACCTTAGTTTTTCTTCCAGATCTGGCTTAATTTGACTTAATAAGTAACCTCAAGGGAGGGAGACTAATAACAGTTTTTTTTCTTCCCCCGCAAAAAGAAAAAAAAGTTTTTTTTTTCTTAAAAGGTTTGGGGGTTCAACTGAGCCCCCATGTCCCACGTCAGATCCGTCTCTGGCCGTAGTTGTTAAATATGCGAGCGTCCTCTGAATTTTGTTTAATGGCGTCAGCAGTACATTGGACGAAGTATATGAATAGGCTACTGCACCGAGATTTGAGCAAGTTTGTTATGCCATTAGTATACAAGGGTGATTCGCAGCGTTGATGGAAGGACATGTGTCAAACACTGAAGAGGTCTTAATGTGCAATTTGTACAACATGTAGCTCATATAAACGAGTTGGTAGTTTTTTTTTTTTTGAGAGACGAGTTGGTAGTTTTGGTGATGAGTAAAAACCATTTATTTCTGTTCTGCTTTCGTGCTGGTAATATGAATGTTGGTTTGGAGGATATAGTTACTTTATATAGATATATATTTACTTCGTTTGATAGTATTAAGTTTTGACTTTGGATAACCACTATGAGAGTGTAACCTATGTCTGTGCTCCTTATGTAGATTGCATGATTCCGCTGCAATCTGAAATTGTAGTTGATGAACAACTCATCCAACAGTGCTGCCAAAGAGCAGGTAATTCTCTATCATTTCTTCCCTCTTACGCATAGCTGCCAAACTATTTACTAATAGTTGATTGTTTTTGCATCAGATTATTTCTAGTACGAATGAGAAAATGACTACTAGTGCTGCCCGGGGTGCTAGCTCCTTAAAATCACCAAAAGGTGCACAAGAGAAGGCTAGTTTTTTGGGTAAAGGTGGAGAACAACCTTTCTACCAACCCAATGTGTACGCACCTCAGCCACAAACAATCTACTCTGGAGGTTAGGTTATATTCATTGAATTAAATGTTGAACTCTTTTGGACAATGCAATTCCGCACAACTGGAATATTAAAAGAGAATTTCTGATATTTTGGTTTTCACCGTACTCACTTGATTGATTATAGCTATCAATTTTAACTGTTCAGCAGTCACCAATATTTGATCTCACTGTTATTTAACTGTATTGACATTTTGTGAGAGCAGAGAACAGATTATTCATTTTCTGCATCTTCTTTAACAAGACAGCTCCTTTTGAAGTAGTGTTATTATGTGTTGTTTAATAGTTTGCTTTTTTTTTATTCCTGCAGGATACATGAATCATTTGGGCCAATGGGAAGAGTACCCACATTATGTCAATATGGAAGGACTACATTCTGTATCACCTGTAAGTAGTTTGACTACTGAAATTGTGTATCATTTTTAATTTAATATTTTAGGTATCTTACTACTGTTTCGCTGAAGGGAATCTATAACGACAATCAGTCAATCATGTTATCACCTGGATATGCAAACAATCCTCAAATGATGTATGGAACTTATTCTCCTGGCGTTGGAGATGGCCAGGCATACCTCCACTTGCCCTTCTCAAGTCCTTACTATCAGTACCAGCCACCGGCCTCTCCTAGCATGGGATATTCTAATTCTGGCACTGGAATGTCTCAAGGGGATCCTATGCTGCAGCAAGAGTACTTCCTTCCTGATGGTATTCTCTACTCGCCAACACCAGGGTATCATCAACCATTCGGGTCTTTTGACAGAGGTAATATTATTCCTTTTCTATTTTTGCTGTTTTTCAAGTTGAACTTTTGATGATTGCAAGTGATGTCTACTTTAAAGTTGATTAGGCCCATGCTAAACGTATCATGATTTTATTTTTTTTTGTAGCACCCACCCAACCAAGCAATGCTCCTGGTTTGTTTGGTCAAGGGAACACACCTCTGGCTTCTGGAATGGTATGCAGTCTTGCAATTGAGCTTTGGCAAATACAGTTGATCTAATATTTTTTCGGTCCTAATGTTTACTGTGCTCTTCATTGTCCAGCACTGATGATGTATGTTTTTGCAGCACCATGGGTCAATATATGCCCCTGGATCCTATAAGCCACGCCAACAAGGTGGTAAGTTTGGAGGTACTACTCCAAGTTGGAGTTCTGGCCACAGATTTGGTACTTTTGACTTGAGTGTCAATCAACAAAAAGGGAACATGCCATTTGGTATTCAAAATGGTAATCTGGAGTTCCTGAATGAGCAAAACCGTGGGCCACGTGCTACAAAACCAAAGAAACAAGACACAGAGAACTCTTCAATAGATGACAAAAATGAGAAAAATGTTTCTCTGATTGATAGTGAACTGTACAATCGCCCTGATTTTGTCACTGAATACAAGGACGCAAATTTTTTTGTAATAAAGTCCTACACTGAGGACCATGTACATAGGAGCATTAAGTACAATGTTTGGGCCAGCACAGCTAGCGGGAATAGAAAGCTGGATTCTGCTTATCGCATGGCCAAAGAAAAAGAAGACTATTGCCCTATTTTTCTGTTTTTCTCGGTAAGGCTTCCCTTTTGGTATTTATTTTATTTACAATGCAAAAAAGGTGACAAGAAAAGGGATGTTCTATAATAATACTTTTCAATTTATGTTCTGTGTTTGCGAAGATCTTAAATTGAGCCATAACAACGTTTTTTACAGGTTAATGGCAGTGGTCAGTTCTGTGGTGTGGCTGAGATGATTGGACCCGTTGATTTTGACAGAAGTGTTGATTACTGGCAGCAGGACAAGTGGAGTGGTCAGTTCCCTGTGAAGTGGCACATTATTAAGGATGTCCCAAACAACCTGCTGCGGCACATTATTCTTGAGAACAATGACAACAAACCTGTAACTAATAGCAGGGACACCCAGGAGGTAAATGTTGTTTTTGTGAGCTTCTGTGGATTAATCTTAAGATCTTTTCTGCTTTCCTGAAACATCTAGTGACACTAGCTTTTCTGAAAATGACTTCAACTTGAGAGACAACATGCAGGTGAAGCTGGAACATGGTTTGCAGATGTTAACCATCTTCAAGAACCATGAATCCGAGACGAACATTCTTGAAGACTTCGACTTCTATGAGCAGCGGGAGAAAGCTTTGCAGGAGAATAGACGCCAGCAGCAGCCTGGCAGCACAGAGCCGCAGAAACCAGCAGAGAATAAGGCCCTAGGAGAACTTATGGCCCAAATCTCAGACACATTTGCACAGACCGTCCAGCTTAAAGAAACTGAGAACACTGGAAGCAAGCCTGGAATTGAGGGTGTTGCTTCAGCTGATGATGCATCCACTGCTACCACCAAGGCTGAAGATGCAATGGCGAACGAGAATGCTAGCCCTGTGGAGTAAAGCAATTGATTTGCTCTCATATCATTTACTAATTTGGAGCAGCAGTTGGATCATATGATGCTCGTATGGAGGTGAGAAGGGAAAAGAGCAGGTTGATCATGTCAGGGGTGGCTGCTGCTTCAGTTGTACAACATCATAGGCTTTGTTTCACCTCCCTTTAGGTTATAATTTCAATACCATAGTTCTGAAATTCTTCCTCGTTGTCATCCTCTTTCCTGTTATCTTATGTGCATGTTTCCTTTCTCTTTGCTTGTGTTGCATCATGAATGTTGTTCAATACTTCAATGTGAGTGGTGGTCTAGCCCTAAGAAGCTGCATAATTTATGCTGCGGTAGTTTCAAGTCTCTTGTGTCTCTTTGGCTCCATCCTTTGTATATTTTCAGAGAAGCCATTCTTTTCATGTAAATTCTAAGCTTCTTATGTTGCCATCATGTACCATTATGTAGGGAAAGGCTCCTTGGTCACGGTACTTCGTGATTGAAAAATTCAACTTGTGGTAAAACCAGAACCCAAAAATAATGGGAAAAAATGGGGAGCATTCAGAACTGAGAACCAGCTGATGCAATGAGCAAACCTGAAAGCATTTGGTACAGTTAGTAGCAATTACTTCTAAGTTTTACTAACTTTAATAAGCACAAAATATATACCATAAGCTGCTTAATAACCCACAAGAAGGAAATTGCTATCATTCAGATTTCAGAACTATGGAAACACTTATACCAGGTATTTATATATACCATTGGGATTTGGGGTGCATCATTCAGAATTGTGGAAACAGATAACACATCCTCATTCCGAACTATGGAAACAGCGAAAAACACATAAGTAAATTGTACATGGCTGTACGGCCTGTATATATAAATTAAGCATGAAAGCTGCATCAGTCAAAACTAAGGAAACAGGGGGAAAACGCCAGGTAAATTATACATATGGACTGTACACTATATAAAGGATCAGTCAGAACCATGGATTCAGGGAAAAGACACGCAAAGTAAATTACACATGCTATATTTACTATTAAGCATCAAGCCTTGCAGCTTTGCACATGTTCCAGCAGGATGATTACAACAGATAACAGACAGCAGGAACATGCGGTTGTTACAACAAGACCCTGCCTGATGTTTTATGTCAAGGATAAAAAGCTACCGCTGATGCATCAGTCTGATAATAGATACTAGGTATTGTCTAGGGTAAACGAAGAGAACGCACGATGCCGAGTATGCATGTACACTCAGCTTGGGCTTTCAGCTTCTGCATAACAGGCCTATTAATATGATAGGTACACAGGATTTAAACTTTTCTCCAGGTTGGCTTTCCCCCTGGATCCCAGCTGTGACTCAGTCTAAGGTCATTGGTTCGGAGACGCAACACCTGAAGCGGGCCTTCCTGACGGTGTACAGGACCTCCATCTCCACTTGCTCCAGCATACTGACAACCTCAGTGAATGGAGGACGGGAATCAGGATTTGCATCCCAGCATCTGGTCATGATCTCTGCAAGGGCAGGGAGGCAGTCGTAGGGTATGGCTGGACGCACGCCCTTGTTCACCACAGCAAATGCAGCTTGTACCGCTGTCATGTTTGCAAAAGGAAGGTTCCCAGTTACTAGCTCCCACAGGACAATGCCAAAACTGTAGACATCAACTTTTTGGTCGTATGGTCTATGCTGGATCACCTCACTGCAAGTCAAGATAAAACGTTAGCACAATTGGAAACAGTGAAAAAGAAAATATAATAAGCAATAATATAGTATGCTGCACAAGATTTAAATCTACTTCATTGTCAAAAAAAGATTTAAATGCACCTATCCAGAATAGGCATTGTAAATTTTTAATCCCAAACACAAATTCATACTTCATGAGAAAAATATGATGTCCCAATATCATGGATAAAGAAGGAACAACTTAGATGCTCTAATCTCAACGCAAAGAATATGCTCAATAACAGCCAATGATACTGAATAACAGCTCAAGTTTGACCTTTTTGAAATGCTAGTTATAACTAGTTAATAAATCCGTCTGACGCAAATTGCTACTCTGTGCCAAAAACCAAGTTACTTTCCCACGCTCTGTGATGTTTTAGATAAATCCCACCACTTTGTGCTAATTTGCTGATATGGTAACACATGTTCATAATTCATGAAGAGCAGAAACCTCATCAATAGGAACTTTTAACTTAAAAAACATATTTTGCTGCAATTACCTTACTGTTTAAGAAACATTCATACTACATGGACATTTCAATATTTTGTACCTTTGCCTAGATAGGCAAGAACACACTTATGCAATTAAACTATAGTTAAGAGAAGTGAAACTATTTTTTTAATTTCTTACCCTTGAAAAGGATAACTATCAAGTTCGCTTTGAGCGAACACTTCAAACATAAATTCATAGTTAAGTGTACTACAAACATTCTACCTAGTAATACGCCGACCTCACCTTGCAAGGTTAGCTATTGAAGCTAGGACCCAGGAGACACTCTTTTTCTTGCCCTACTCTTTTGAGTACCCTAGGGGCTAGGGTTTGGTTGTAGTTTTGTCCAAATTATCCATTTATGTGGCACATAAATCTGGACTAACTGGTCACTTAAAATTTATGTACTGATTGTCTGTCATATCCAGCAACCGTATCCAAATAATTCGATTCATAATTGATATGTTTTCATCTAAATTGAGGCATATTGTATTCTCACCTGAGAACTAGCAGCCAAAATATCATGAACAAGGATATAAGCTAGAAGATTCAAGCTATAAACTCAATGCTCTTAAGATGAACACTTTATGCATCTCTCGAAAAGAATGAGGATTTAGTGTATAAATGCTTTCAAAGGGCATGGTGGATGAAATCCAGTACCTTAAACAGAAATAGTTTTAAGGATTAGCACCCATGGGCCAATTATAAGCATGTTTTAAGTAATGTGCTACAATTCTTGGAATGGCATATCTTGGACTAAGTTTAAACAGTGTTTATATATTTCAACCTATGGACCCACACAAAAGAATTTTCAAGACATCCGATGCCACAGAATGATTGTTTCAAATGTTATAAAACTTGTTCTGGCAAACCAGATTCTAAAGGAGAATAAAACAAAAAGATCAATGAGAAATATTACAGTTCTGGGCAGCACTGGTAGAAAAGTTTTACATGAAAATTACCATGTATTTGCACATAACTCAAGCATTTGATGCATCTCAGAGGAGTACTGACATCAAGGAACTTTCAAGGGAAATATTAAGTTAACAGGACTGAAACAGTGGTATTGCATGTAATTAGAACACATTCATACCTAGCTACTAATGCACATCAATAGGTTGCTGCATTTTATCAAACAAGGAAAAAAATGTGTTACATTTACCATTTAATAAATACAATGGCCTTGGGTAATGCCAAGTAAAGAAAAATTGAACAGCATTGTCTTAATATGAATAACATAATGGCTGATTAAAATAAGCAAGATAAAAGAGGTTGTCTGCCAACTTACGGAGCCATCCAGCGGTAAGTTCCTGTTTCAGGTGTCATTCCCTCAGTCTTCACTTCAATCCTAGCCACTCCAAAGTCAGCAATCTTGATAGATTTGTCTCCAGCAATCAATAGGTTGTCTGACTTAAGATCTCTGTGAATAAATCCAAGGCCATGAACATATGACATGCCACGTGCAACATCCAATGCCTGTTTCACTGCAAGCTTCAGTGGGACAGACCTATTCTGCCTTCTACTCAAGAAATTCCTAAGGGATCCACCCTTTGCATACTCTGTCACAATACACCAAACCATAGGCTTCCTGCATGCACCAACAAATTTGACTATGTTTGAGTGCCTCAACGTTGCAAGCATCATAACTTCTTGCACAAACTGTTGTTCCAGCAACTGAGCTTTCTCAGGGTCAGCCTCTGGCCTCTCCAAAAGCTTAATTGCGACATCACCCCCATTGTAGGTTCCCCTATAGAGCTTTCCAAAGGCACCTTGTGCAAATGGCATTCCTATGTTCAGCTTCCCCAAATCAATGGTCCACTCCTCGTAATTCTTGAGTGTCTCAGTGGGGAACCTAGAGTCCATCAAAGCCTGTGCCAATGCATCATCACTCAAGGCGTGCGACACGCGCCCAGGGCGGAAAATGCTGTTCCCAACAGAATAGCTAGACACAATGACTGGACCCCTGAGGCTAGAATGTTTAAGCATCCCAGTACGAGAGTCATTAGATCCAACACTACTTGCAACGGAACCACCATGCATGCTTGTCTGCATGCTGTTAAGGCTATCGATCGACATATTGGAGCCCTCCCCTAGTTTCTGGTAGTAGTACCCCATGTCACAAAAGTTCCCGCCAACATCATGCGCACCAGCAGCACCAACAATCCCATGAAACTTGGCACCTTCCGCCATCCTCCGACAAATTGAAGCCTCAGCCTCAAGAGCCGCTCCACAATTCCTCGCTCCCTCACGCGGTTCCCCCAGGAGGCAATTACCTGCAAATGATGAATCCAACAGAGACCATAAGCATGCATTCATAGGATACTTGTACAACAACCCAAACGCATTAAAGCTCTGTCATAAGCACCGCATCACAAATTATTTACCACAAAATCATCAGTACTAACCATACAAGCAACACCCCTTTCGGAAACAGCCAAACATCTACCATTGCTACCTGCACCACCCACACANCTTCTTCTTCTTCTTCTTCTTCTTCTTCTTCTTAGGGAGCATAGGCGTGCACCTTTAGTAGTACCGAGAAATACTTGGCTTGCAGTTTATGTGTAACATCAGTGTATAGTCACTTCAGATACTCACCCACAAATCTAAATGCATGAGTTGTTGCCAACAAATGAAATAGACTGATTTCGTAAACTTGTAATTGAGGACCTGTAAGCCAATAATATCCATTAGCCACTTGTTGCCGTTAGCAAAAAAAAAAAAACTCATTTATTTAATTTATCTACATAATATCAGTTTTATTTATGAACAGAGGCACTGAGCACAAATATTAACTCAACATTTTTTTTTCAAAAACAAAAAAAACTCTGCATCACAGGAAATGTCCCAAAACAACAGAAGCAAATTGCAAAGCCAAAATAGGAAAGGCTAAATATGATCTGGCGTAGCAGTATAGCACCTAAGCCTTAGGCTGGCAATTTGAAGGCCAAACTTCTTTCAATTAGTGGTGTATCTTATAGCAATGCAAACAACGCATGCTAAAAACTTTAAAGGCTTGGAAGTAGAAGCATTTGTAACAATTGTTTGGTTAAGGTGTGTTTGGTTGAAGGGATTTGTCTCGATGGGAGATGGTCGTCCATTTTTTACATCTGTTTGGTTTATGGACGAGGTTGGATAAATTGGCCCGAGAATGAAAATTTCACGAAAACGTTGGATGGCTGTGTCGCAGCAAAATGGGCTGGATGAGCTTATCCACTCTCTAACAATGATTATTAGTGATTGTTATGTGAGTTTGTCATTAAATTAGTAATTGTTATTTCAAAATTAGTATTAATTATATATAGTTGATATGCTCAATGATAATTAGTATATATAATTATAATTTAGTAATTTAATGAGCTTATCACATCCGTCTTTATCCATCCAACCAGGCTGATCTGCATATGGTCTTAACAAATCTTCATCCTTTTCTGTTAATCCAAAATAACAGCATTAGACAAGTTGAGATTTAAAAATGAAAAGATCAGTAGTAAAAATAAGGAGAGGCTGGTGTTGGACATATGAATGAAATTAATAATGAATGAAAAAGAGTTAAAAGGAGATAGCATCCATCCTCATATGTGCAACTGTGTCCAAAAAATGATAAAAGGAAGAACAAATATTTCAAACGGCCAGTATTATATTTCAACAAGCACATGTATCTAAGCTTATAGTATTACTTTAGTTGCATAGCAGCCGACTCACACCACTTTCTTCTCTTTTTTTTCTTCTTTATTTTGGCTTTTCCATTCTCATTTTAGTAGGAGCAGTGTTTTGTCTCCAGCTGACCGGATTGTTTTGCCATGGGCCCCACGTGTCAGTAGGATACAGGAGAGAGAAAAAGGTCAGACTCGAGAGATGGAGGGGAATCCCCTCCGCGACTGCGAGCAGGCAAGGCTCTGTATCCTCCCGACGACTTGGGCAGCCGAGCCGAGCCGAGCCCAGCGGCCTCCGCCGCCGATCTCCCCCGAGTAGAGCAGTGGCGCCGGCCGTTGTCCTGCTGTTTTCTACGCATCCTCACCGGTGAGCATCCATCCGTTACGCAGCCGCGAATTCTTTCTCAAAAAGATCTTTTTTCCTTGTGGAATTCGCATTAACCCTAGGTAGCTTCACTTCCAGATCTTGCTTAATTTGCCTTAATAACCTTAGTTTTTCTTCCAGATCTGGCTTAATTTGACTTAATAAGTAACCTCAAGGGAGGGAGACTAATAACAGTTTTTTTTCTTCCCCCGCAAAAAGAAAAAAAAGTTTTTTTTTTCTTAAAAGGTTTGGGGGTTCAACTGAGCCCCCATGTCCCACGTCAGATCCGTCTCTGGCCGTAGTTGTTAAATATGCGAGCGTCCTCTGAATTTTGTTTAATGGCGTCAGCAGTACATTGGACGAAGTATATGAATAGGCTACTGCACCGAGATTTGAGCAAGTTTGTTATGCCATTAGTATACAAGGGTGATTCGCAGCGTTGATGGAAGGACATGTGTCAAACACTGAAGAGGTCTTAATGTGCAATTTGTACAACATGTAGCTCATATAAACGAGTTGGTAGTTTTTTTTTTTTTGAGAGACGAGTTGGTAGTTTTGGTGATGAGTAAAAACCATTTATTTCTGTTCTGCTTTCGTGCTGGTAATATGAATGTTGGTTTGGAGGATATAGTTACTTTATATAGATATATATTTACTTCGTTTGATAGTATTAAGTTTTGACTTTGGATAACCACTATGAGAGTGTAACCTATGTCTGTGCTCCTTATGTAGATTGCATGATTCCGCTGCAATCTGAAATTGTAGTTGATGAACAACTCATCCAACAGTGCTGCCAAAGAGCAGGTAATTCTCTATCATTTCTTCCCTCTTACGCATAGCTGCCAAACTATTTACTAATAGTTGATTGTTTTTGCATCAGATTATTTCTAGTACGAATGAGAAAATGACTACTAGTGCTGCCCGGGGTGCTAGCTCCTTAAAATCACCAAAAGGTGCACAAGAGAAGGCTAGTTTTTTGGGTAAAGGTGGAGAACAACCTTTCTACCAACCCAATGTGTACGCACCTCAGCCACAAACAATCTACTCTGGAGGTTAGGTTATATTCATTGAATTAAATGTTGAACTCTTTTGGACAATGCAATTCCGCACAACTGGAATATTAAAAGAGAATTTCTGATATTTTGGTTTTCACCGTACTCACTTGATTGATTATAGCTATCAATTTTAACTGTTCAGCAGTCACCAATATTTGATCTCACTGTTATTTAACTGTATTGACATTTTGTGAGAGCAGAGAACAGATTATTCATTTTCTGCATCTTCTTTAACAAGACAGCTCCTTTTGAAGTAGTGTTATTATGTGTTGTTTAATAGTTTGCTTTTTTTTTATTCCTGCAGGATACATGAATCATTTGGGCCAATGGGAAGAGTACCCACATTATGTCAATATGGAAGGACTACATTCTGTATCACCTGTAAGTAGTTTGACTACTGAAATTGTGTATCATTTTTAATTTAATATTTTAGGTATCTTACTACTGTTTCGCTGAAGGGAATCTATAACGACAATCAGTCAATCATGTTATCACCTGGATATGCAAACAATCCTCAAATGATGTATGGAACTTATTCTCCTGGCGTTGGAGATGGCCAGGCATACCTCCACTTGCCCTTCTCAAGTCCTTACTATCAGTACCAGCCACCGGCCTCTCCTAGCATGGGATATTCTAATTCTGGCACTGGAATGTCTCAAGGGGATCCTATGCTGCAGCAAGAGTACTTCCTTCCTGATGGTATTCTCTACTCGCCAACACCAGGGTATCATCAACCATTCGGGTCTTTTGACAGAGGTAATATTATTCCTTTTCTATTTTTGCTGTTTTTCAAGTTGAACTTTTGATGATTGCAAGTGATGTCTACTTTAAAGTTGATTAGGCCCATGCTAAACGTATCATGATTTTATTTTTTTTTGTAGCACCCACCCAACCAAGCAATGCTCCTGGTTTGTTTGGTCAAGGGAACACACCTCTGGCTTCTGGAATGGTATGCAGTCTTGCAATTGAGCTTTGGCAAATACAGTTGATCTAATATTTTTTCGGTCCTAATGTTTACTGTGCTCTTCATTGTCCAGCACTGATGATGTATGTTTTTGCAGCACCATGGGTCAATATATGCCCCTGGATCCTATAAGCCACGCCAACAAGGTGGTAAGTTTGGAGGTACTACTCCAAGTTGGAGTTCTGGCCACAGATTTGGTACTTTTGACTTGAGTGTCAATCAACAAAAAGGGAACATGCCATTTGGTATTCAAAATGGTAATCTGGAGTTCCTGAATGAGCAAAACCGTGGGCCACGTGCTACAAAACCAAAGAAACAAGACACAGAGAACTCTTCAATAGATGACAAAAATGAGAAAAATGTTTCTCTGATTGATAGTGAACTGTACAATCGCCCTGATTTTGTCACTGAATACAAGGACGCAAATTTTTTTGTAATAAAGTCCTACACTGAGGACCATGTACATAGGAGCATTAAGTACAATGTTTGGGCCAGCACAGCTAGCGGGAATAGAAAGCTGGATTCTGCTTATCGCATGGCCAAAGAAAAAGAAGACTATTGCCCTATTTTTCTGTTTTTCTCGGTAAGGCTTCCCTTTTGGTATTTATTTTATTTACAATGCAAAAAAGGTGACAAGAAAAGGGATGTTCTATAATAATACTTTTCAATTTATGTTCTGTGTTTGCGAAGATCTTAAATTGAGCCATAACAACGTTTTTTACAGGTTAATGGCAGTGGTCAGTTCTGTGGTGTGGCTGAGATGATTGGACCCGTTGATTTTGACAGAAGTGTTGATTACTGGCAGCAGGACAAGTGGAGTGGTCAGTTCCCTGTGAAGTGGCACATTATTAAGGATGTCCCAAACAACCTGCTGCGGCACATTATTCTTGAGAACAATGACAACAAACCTGTAACTAATAGCAGGGACACCCAGGAGGTAAATGTTGTTTTTGTGAGCTTCTGTGGATTAATCTTAAGATCTTTTCTGCTTTCCTGAAACATCTAGTGACACTAGCTTTTCTGAAAATGACTTCAACTTGAGAGACAACATGCAGGTGAAGCTGGAACATGGTTTGCAGATGTTAACCATCTTCAAGAACCATGAATCCGAGACGAACATTCTTGAAGACTTCGACTTCTATGAGCAGCGGGAGAAAGCTTTGCAGGAGAATAGACGCCAGCAGCAGCCTGGCAGCACAGAGCCGCAGAAACCAGCAGAGAATAAGGCCCTAGGAGAACTTATGGCCCAAATCTCAGACACATTTGCACAGACCGTCCAGCTTAAAGAAACTGAGAACACTGGAAGCAAGCCTGGAATTGAGGGTGTTGCTTCAGCTGATGATGCATCCACTGCTACCACCAAGGCTGAAGATGCAATGGCGAACGAGAATGCTAGCCCTGTGGAGTAAAGCAATTGATTTGCTCTCATATCATTTACTAATTTGGAGCAGCAGTTGGATCATATGATGCTCGTATGGAGGTGAGAAGGGAAAAGAGCAGGTTGATCATGTCAGGGGTGGCTGCTGCTTCAGTTGTACAACATCATAGGCTTTGTTTCACCTCCCTTTAGGTTATAATTTCAATACCATAGTTCTGAAATTCTTCCTCGTTGTCATCCTCTTTCCTGTTATCTTATGTGCATGTTTCCTTTCTCTTTGCTTGTGTTGCATCATGAATGTTGTTCAATACTTCAATGTGAGTGGTGGTCTAGCCCTAAGAAGCTGCATAATTTATGCTGCGGTAGTTTCAAGTCTCTTGTGTCTCTTTGGCTCCATCCTTTGTATATTTTCAGAGAAGCCATTCTTTTCATGTAAATTCTAAGCTTCTTATGTTGCCATCATGTACCATTATGTAGGGAAAGGCTCCTTGGTCACGGTACTTCGTGATTGAAAAATTCAACTTGTGGTAAAACCAGAACCCAAAAATAATGGGAAAAAATGGGGAGCATTCAGAACTGAGAACCAGCTGATGCAATGAGCAAACCTGAAAGCATTTGGTACAGTTAGTAGCAATTACTTCTAAGTTTTACTAACTTTAATAAGCACAAAATATATACCATAAGCTGCTTAATAACCCACAAGAAGGAAATTGCTATCATTCAGATTTCAGAACTATGGAAACACTTATACCAGGTATTTATATATACCATTGGGATTTGGGGTGCATCATTCAGAATTGTGGAAACAGATAACACATCCTCATTCCGAACTATGGAAACAGCGAAAAACACATAAGTAAATTGTACATGGCTGTACGGCCTGTATATATAAATTAAGCATGAAAGCTGCATCAGTCAAAACTAAGGAAACAGGGGGAAAACGCCAGGTAAATTATACATATGGACTGTACACTATATAAAGGATCAGTCAGAACCATGGATTCAGGGAAAAGACACGCAAAGTAAATTACACATGCTATATTTACTATTAAGCATCAAGCCTTGCAGCTTTGCACATGTTCCAGCAGGATGATTACAACAGATAACAGACAGCAGGAACATGCGGTTGTTACAACAAGACCCTGCCTGATGTTTTATGTCAAGGATAAAAAGCTACCGCTGATGCATCAGTCTGATAATAGATACTAGGTATTGTCTAGGGTAAACGAAGAGAACGCACGATGCCGAGTATGCATGTACACTCAGCTTGGGCTTTCAGCTTCTGCATAACAGGCCTATTAATATGATAGGTACACAGGATTTAAACTTTTCTCCAGGTTGGCTTTCCCCCTGGATCCCAGCTGTGACTCAGTCTAAGGTCATTGGTTCGGAGACGCAACACCTGAAGCGGGCCTTCCTGACGGTGTACAGGACCTCCATCTCCACTTGCTCCAGCATACTGACAACCTCAGTGAATGGAGGACGGGAATCAGGATTTGCATCCCAGCATCTGGTCATGATCTCTGCAAGGGCAGGGAGGCAGTCGTAGGGTATGGCTGGACGCACGCCCTTGTTCACCACAGCAAATGCAGCTTGTACCGCTGTCATGTTTGCAAAAGGAAGGTTCCCAGTTACTAGCTCCCACAGGACAATGCCAAAACTGTAGACATCAACTTTTTGGTCGTATGGTCTATGCTGGATCACCTCACTGCAAGTCAAGATAAAACGTTAGCACAATTGGAAACAGTGAAAAAGAAAATATAATAAGCAATAATATAGTATGCTGCACAAGATTTAAATCTACTTCATTGTCAAAAAAAGATTTAAATGCACCTATCCAGAATAGGCATTGTAAATTTTTAATCCCAAACACAAATTCATACTTCATGAGAAAAATATGATGTCCCAATATCATGGATAAAGAAGGAACAACTTAGATGCTCTAATCTCAACGCAAAGAATATGCTCAATAACAGCCAATGATACTGAATAACAGCTCAAGTTTGACCTTTTTGAAATGCTAGTTATAACTAGTTAATAAATCCGTCTGACGCAAATTGCTACTCTGTGCCAAAAACCAAGTTACTTTCCCACGCTCTGTGATGTTTTAGATAAATCCCACCACTTTGTGCTAATTTGCTGATATGGTAACACATGTTCATAATTCATGAAGAGCAGAAACCTCATCAATAGGAACTTTTAACTTAAAAAACATATTTTGCTGCAATTACCTTACTGTTTAAGAAACATTCATACTACATGGACATTTCAATATTTTGTACCTTTGCCTAGATAGGCAAGAACACACTTATGCAATTAAACTATAGTTAAGAGAAGTGAAACTATTTTTTTAATTTCTTACCCTTGAAAAGGATAACTATCAAGTTCGCTTTGAGCGAACACTTCAAACATAAATTCATAGTTAAGTGTACTACAAACATTCTACCTAGTAATACGCCGACCTCACCTTGCAAGGTTAGCTATTGAAGCTAGGACCCAGGAGACACTCTTTTTCTTGCCCTACTCTTTTGAGTACCCTAGGGGCTAGGGTTTGGTTGTAGTTTTGTCCAAATTATCCATTTATGTGGCACATAAATCTGGACTAACTGGTCACTTAAAATTTATGTACTGATTGTCTGTCATATCCAGCAACCGTATCCAAATAATTCGATTCATAATTGATATGTTTTCATCTAAATTGAGGCATATTGTATTCTCACCTGAGAACTAGCAGCCAAAATATCATGAACAAGGATATAAGCTAGAAGATTCAAGCTATAAACTCAATGCTCTTAAGATGAACACTTTATGCATCTCTCGAAAAGAATGAGGATTTAGTGTATAAATGCTTTCAAAGGGCATGGTGGATGAAATCCAGTACCTTAAACAGAAATAGTTTTAAGGATTAGCACCCATGGGCCAATTATAAGCATGTTTTAAGTAATGTGCTACAATTCTTGGAATGGCATATCTTGGACTAAGTTTAAACAGTGTTTATATATTTCAACCTATGGACCCACACAAAAGAATTTTCAAGACATCCGATGCCACAGAATGATTGTTTCAAATGTTATAAAACTTGTTCTGGCAAACCAGATTCTAAAGGAGAATAAAACAAAAAGATCAATGAGAAATATTACAGTTCTGGGCAGCACTGGTAGAAAAGTTTTACATGAAAATTACCATGTATTTGCACATAACTCAAGCATTTGATGCATCTCAGAGGAGTACTGACATCAAGGAACTTTCAAGGGAAATATTAAGTTAACAGGACTGAAACAGTGGTATTGCATGTAATTAGAACACATTCATACCTAGCTACTAATGCACATCAATAGGTTGCTGCATTTTATCAAACAAGGAAAAAAATGTGTTACATTTACCATTTAATAAATACAATGGCCTTGGGTAATGCCAAGTAAAGAAAAATTGAACAGCATTGTCTTAATATGAATAACATAATGGCTGATTAAAATAAGCAAGATAAAAGAGGTTGTCTGCCAACTTACGGAGCCATCCAGCGGTAAGTTCCTGTTTCAGGTGTCATTCCCTCAGTCTTCACTTCAATCCTAGCCACTCCAAAGTCAGCAATCTTGATAGATTTGTCTCCAGCAATCAATAGGTTGTCTGACTTAAGATCTCTGTGAATAAATCCAAGGCCATGAACATATGACATGCCACGTGCAACATCCAATGCCTGTTTCACTGCAAGCTTCAGTGGGACAGACCTATTCTGCCTTCTACTCAAGAAATTCCTAAGGGATCCACCCTTTGCATACTCTGTCACAATACACCAAACCATAGGCTTCCTGCATGCACCAACAAATTTGACTATGTTTGAGTGCCTCAACGTTGCAAGCATCATAACTTCTTGCACAAACTGTTGTTCCAGCAACTGAGCTTTCTCAGGGTCAGCCTCTGGCCTCTCCAAAAGCTTAATTGCGACATCACCCCCATTGTAGGTTCCCCTATAGAGCTTTCCAAAGGCACCTTGTGCAAATGGCATTCCTATGTTCAGCTTCCCCAAATCAATGGTCCACTCCTCGTAATTCTTGAGTGTCTCAGTGGGGAACCTAGAGTCCATCAAAGCCTGTGCCAATGCATCATCACTCAAGGCGTGCGACACGCGCCCAGGGCGGAAAATGCTGTTCCCAACAGAATAGCTAGACACAATGACTGGACCCCTGAGGCTAGAATGTTTAAGCATCCCAGTACGAGAGTCATTAGATCCAACACTACTTGCAACGGAACCACCATGCATGCTTGTCTGCATGCTGTTAAGGCTATCGATCGACATATTGGAGCCCTCCCCTAGTTTCTGGTAGTAGTACCCCATGTCACAAAAGTTCCCGCCAACATCATGCGCACCAGCAGCACCAACAATCCCATGAAACTTGGCACCTTCCGCCATCCTCCGACAAATTGAAGCCTCAGCCTCAAGAGCCGCTCCACAATTCCTCGCTCCCTCACGCGGTTCCCCCAGGAGGCAATTACCTGCAAATGATGAATCCAACAGAGACCATAAGCATGCATTCATAGGATACTTGTACAACAACCCAAACGCATTAAAGCTCTGTCATAAGCACCGCATCACAAATTATTTACCACAAAATCATCAGTACTAACCAAAAAAAAAAAATCCATTTCGGAAACAGCCAAACATCTACCATTGCTACCTGCACCACCCACACATCAAAAAAGGGAAAATTCAATACTGAACCGGACAGGTTAATTCGGGCAAGAAATCAACCCATGCCCGAACGGATCCCCCCCTAATCCTCCAATCCAACAAGCCATAATCAACTTGCAAGCCCCACCCGTCTCAGTGGCGCGGGAAAAAGGAGTGAGCTGAAGAACCAATACCTCCAATTCGGCTCGAATCCTGTGGAAATAAGGTCGCCGTCGCTCGCTGGCCCCAAACCTGGTCGCCTCGCCGTCGCCGGCCGTTTGCGCGAGGAAGAAGACAGGTCGCCTCGCCGGGCACGCGCTGGAGGTGGAGGATGCGAGGCCGGGGGAGAAGGCTCGCGGCGCCTTCGCCTCCGGCGAGCTGGAGAGGTGGAGAAGAGGAGGAGGGTTTGCTTCGGTAGAAGAAGAGGGGAGAGTAGAGAGGTGGAAGCGGCGCAAAAAATAATAATAAAATAATTCTTCCAGGGATAAAAAAAAAGAGCTTTGGTAGTTTTTGCTTTGCTTTCTTGGTTTTTTTTTGTTAGGAGGAGCAAGAGGAGAGATCCTCTCTCTTGGCTCTTGCATTGATGACGCTTTGCAGCCTTGAAGGTTTCTGCAATGCCGCTTAGAATGGATTAATAAAGAAGAATATTCCACCGGTGTCACCGGGTGCTACAATACATATGCTAATCTTTAATGATACAGATAGGGGTTGATCAGTTTAGTATCAAAAGCAACCTTTACCCCTTTTCAGTAATACCAAAATGTTGATAGGTTAAATGTAGAGGTAATTTTTGAAAATTTGTTGAATATTGCATAAAATTTTATGAGGACAAGTTTTCATAGTTTTACTAAAATTTTAGAGTATTACCAATATTTAATAGTAAACCAAATATATGCAAAAATTATAAGTTTGCCAAACAATAAAATGGTTAAAAGTGGCAACAATTTTAATAGACTCATAATATCATCTATGTTGGCTAACATGTTTAGATTTCTCTTTTTCGTTCTACGACTAGTTACTGTGAGATTGTAAGTATATACGGATAGAAAAAAAATGATTCATAAGCACGGCAATGTTATAATACACTAATATCCACCGATGTAAAATGTCATCCACATTGGCTAAGCAATTCCACTATGGATTTTGCTCAAGTTCTCGATGGATACACTGTAACTTTCCCCTAATTATAAGTTGTAACAATTGGGGATCATGATGTTTAGCTCTTATTTTTCAGGAAATGAAACTTTACCTTTTGAATTTTGCGATGTATAGTATAACCAACCATAACCAGTGAGGAAGCTCGCCGAGAACAGTGTAGAAACCAAAGGCTGGATCGGTGAAAAGGTCGAGAATTTGTTGTGAAATCCAAATCACACTATCTCTAACCTTGTCGATGCTTGAAAGGAGAACCCTTCTCCTTTTCGGCCAGCCAAACATGATGATTATGTGATATGTTTGGCGAAGATGGTCTGACGAGAAAAGCGCGAGATTGAAAATGGTAGCTTTGAGCGACGGAGGATAAATAGACTCATGGATTGGTCACACATATTTGTTGATGCAAGGTCAATGACATACTACGTCGACTTGTATATTAATACGTCATGTCAAGAGTTTTGTTTATCCAATAACTTTTGGTGTTAGCGATACATTTTTTTTCAAGTTGTTAGACAAATGTAAATGTAAGAACTATTGTGTATCTTATTTTAACTAATAATAATGTAGTTTGCAAATGCATTGCCCTCAATATATAATTTTACACTTGTTTTCATCCTTGTCATTTGTACCTATTTATTTTTACACTTGCTAATAAATGGACTACGATTTTGGCTTAATCACTAGATGAATTTTGTTAGTTATACGTGCAGAGAAATTAAGGCATTCAAAATTAAGGAAGTGTTCCTACCTTTATTGTAATATAACATGCCATAACTATATCATAATAGTTTTGTCATATGTCTAGTAAAGTATAACATTATTTATGAAACTTCTATTCCAAAAGTTTAAAATGTAAATAATTTTTGCACTTAATTTTATCTAGAAATAGATAGTTGGATGATTATAAACTTATTGACGTACGGACTGCTCTACAAGTTACCACCATTACTCTCGCTAGGTCTCTCTCATCGTATTAAAGGACATTTTAGTTTTTTAATTGTACTCTTTAATTTCTCCAAAACAATTGTATATTTAGAATAAAGAGGATATTATTATCTTGTGTCTCATTTTACTCATAAAAAGTCCCATATAGTTAGAGTCTCAATGATCATTTTACACTGATGGAATGTTTTTACGGGAGTAATCTTGCCAATTTTGTTGCCAAGAAATGCTGGCGAGGAGGTAACTGAAGGACTGCATTTTAATCTATATTTTGGCTTAGATTTTTTTTTTTGACATGAGCACGCTTCTCAAACCACTATATGTAATATTCAAAAACTTATATATAAAAACATTTCTTCAAAATACCAAATAAATGCACATTTCGAGTCATTAATAATTGGAAATTAATTGAACTATACGCTAATAGTTCATCTTGTCTCCACGGTCGGTCTCGTCTTCTTCCTTCGGAAAAAGGAAAAATCCCCACCCCTCCCCCTCACCACCGCACCGAAAATCCGAGGGCGCAGCCATCCCCTCTCGTCCTCATCTTCTTCTTCCTGCCACGCGGCGGGTGCTACTGCTACCGTCCTTGCCTCTGCTTGCTCGGCAGCGGCTTCTTCTGTGACGCCATCCCGTCTTGACGCGGGGGAGGGAGGGATCTTTCGGTGGTGCGTGCCCGTGTGCTCGACGTCTTGATACTGGGTGCGTGCGGCGTACCTACTACTCCTTGCATTTAATTTCAGCTACGTTTCTTTCCATCTTGAAGATATGATGATGCTGGGGATCTGTGTGTCTGATTTTACTAGGATCTGAAATCATGCCAAGTTTTACTGATTATTGTAGTAGTGTAATTGGGCTTCATTTATTTCTTTTTCTAAAAGAAAAAACTTTTGGCATTTTGCTCACCGTTTGCGTGTAATGATAGTATGGTATGACATCAGATGGAATTTCATCTCATGGATGTTTCTTTGACTCTCTTATTATTGTAGTGCAGTTACCAAGCAAAATGACTGAGGTGCATCTGTCGAATTTTGCGATCTCCGTTCTTGGAAAGGCGGCCTTTTGGGCTGCCAGTGAGATTAAATCAGTGTGGAACTTCAAGAAAGAACTGGGGAAGTTGGAAAGGTCTCTGAAGTCCATCTGTGGTGTTCTTAAAGATGCGGAGCACAAGCAGTCTACTTCTTGTGCTCTTCAAGTGTGGCTGGAAGATTTGAAGGATGTCGTCTACGACATTGATGATGTTCTGGATGATGTGGCCACTAAAGATTTGGAGCAAAAGGTTCATAATGGTTTCTTTGCTGAGGTCAGTCGGCTGCTTGTTTACCCATTCGAATTGAGCCATAAGATATAAATAGTTCGTCAAAAGCTTGACGAGATAGCAGTTTACAGAAGGGAGTTTGCATTAACTGAGGAGACCATTGATACTCAATTTTTTAGTAGCAATGACAGGGAAACAAATTCTTTCATCAATGAATTAGACATTGTTGGTAGAGACCAAGTGAAAAACAAAATTGTTGAAATTATACTGGGTGCTGCTGATGCACATGCCTTTTCTGTTCTTCCCATTGTTGGTTTAGGAGGCATAGGGAAAACTGCACTGGTGAAACTAGTGTACAATGATACAAGGATTAAGCAAAAGTTTGAGAAGAACTTATGGGCTTGTGTGTCTAATGTATTCGATCTGAAGAAGATATTGGATGACATAATCCAGTCAGATACAGGTGAAAGCAACAAACAACTGAGCCTGCAAACGCTACAAAACAAGCTTTTTGGGGTTTTACAGGGAAAAAAATATTTACTAGTACTTGATGAATATGGAGTGATAATGTTAATGATTGGGAACAACTTAAAAATCTGCTATCTAGTGGTGGAAGAGGAAGTGTAGTTGTAGTCACCACACGTAATCTGAATGTTGCGTCGTTGGTGAAGACATTGGAGCCATACTGTGTGGCAGAGCTTTCTTTTGATGAATGTATGCAAGTATTTACTTGATATGCATTTAACGACGACGAAACAAAGGACGCACTGTTGTTAGAAATTGGTAAATGTATTGTGGAGAAATGCCATGGTGTTCCCTTGGCAGCTAAGACATTGGGATCTGTACTGTTTGGTACACGGGATGTTAAGGAGTGGTTGTGTATTAGGGATGCAGATCTGTGGAATATTGAGCAAAATAAATGTGATATATTACCAGCTTTAAAATTGAGTTATGATGCACTTCCACCTCATCTGAAGGCATGCTTCTCTTGCTTGTCTGTTTTCCCAAAAGACTACATGATTTTGAGAGAGCTTTTAATTATGTTCTGGATGGCACTAGGACTATTGCATAAAACCAGTACAGGTGATGAATTGGAAACTATTGGAGGACAATACTTTAATGAACTGGATCGAAGATCTCTTTTCCAAGATCATTATGTTATTTATGATGGCACGATTCAAAGTTGTAAAATGCATGACCTTATTCATAATCTTGCGACATTTGTGTGCCATAAGGAGCATGCGGTCATTGATTGTGAAAGTATAGATTTATCTGATAAGGCCAGGCACCTTGTGTGGGATTGCAAGAACTTTTCAACAGATATTAAATTTCCTAAGCACCTGAGAAAGGCAAACAAGGCAAGGACATTTGCAAGCATTGACAACAATGGAACCATGACTAAAGCTTTTCTTGAGAACTTTCTGTCAACCTTTACACTCCTACGCGTTCTTATTTTTTCTGAGGTTGATTTTGATGAGCTACCGAGTTCAATTGGAAATCTAAGGCACCTAAGGTATCTGGATCTACAATGGAATGTTAAAATTAAGCTCTTGCCAAACTCCTTATGTAAGCTGGTGAACTTGCAAACACTTCAACTTAGTCGGTGTGACCAATTAGAGAAGATGCCAAGAGATGTGCATAGACTTGTAAGCCTTAGATTCTTGGGCCTCACACTGAAAAGTAAGTATTTATCAGAACATGACAGCTTTTGTGGTTTGACTTCCCTGACATTTCTGTTCTTAAATTCATGTGCTGAGTTATCATCATTGACAAATGGATTTGGCAATCTAACTGCTCTCCGAGAGCTCCATATCTTCAACTGTCCAAAGTTGGCTGGTCTACCCTCGACCATGAATCGACTCTCCACACTTCGAACTCTATCAATTAATAATTGCATTGAGTTGAATTTGTTGGAACCTTCAGAAGCCATGGGTGGCCTGGTTAGCCTTACTGTGCTCCAGCTTGTTGGGCTTCCAAAGCTAGTGTGTTTTCCAGAGAGCTTTATTTCTGCCGCTACCTCTCTTCAGTATTTTGGTATTGGAAATTGCGATGGATTAAAGAAACTGCCAGATTTCTTTCAAAGTTTCACTTCTCTGAAGAAAATCGTAATCAATGGCTGTCCTGAGATAAGCAGACGATGTGCAGTTAAATCAGGGGAGGACTTCCTTCTCATATCCCATGTTCCTAATATAAGAATTGACATGACAAATTATCGTAAAATGACTCCATCGCATCCAGAGTGTTCTTCAGTAAGTTGAATTACATTGTTAAGTACTTCAGTAGAGATGGGATATAGTTTTACTTATCTGTCCATTCCCGAACCTGTATTTGTATGTCAAATTTTCTGACAATGAAATGTTTGATCAGCTACTGTAGAAAAGATTTATCTGTGGCTCCTGTGACTGTAAGGCTATAATGTTGCTAGTGATTTACTTTTCCATGAGTTTCTTTTAACACATCTTTATTCAATTTCCCCTAAATTGTTTCTGTTGAACCTTTGAATGCACTGGAGAAGTCTAGTTTCTGTTATGGTTGTGGCCCCCTACTCTGTTTTCCATGTGAGAGACCGCAGCCTGGCTGTGATCCTCCTGGCATGGTAGCAGTGGGAGATGTTTTAAGGCACGCTGCTTGCTTCCCACTAACCGCACGCAGCCACACCCAATACGGTATCTATGTGTTTTTTCACCTCCATAATTAATTTCCATGCTTTGTTTTAAACACATGTTAATTTTTGTTAGAATAGTTTGTGGTTTCCTGTCAGAGATTCTGTGGTGTCTTCCTGCTGTTGGAACAAACAGAGATAGGTTACCATGCATTTAGTTCGAAGGTTCATGTTATGGAAGTTGGTACTGTTCGTACTGTACCACGAACAGTACCAAGTAATACGAACCATAACATTATAGGAATTAGGTTTATGGACCAGAAAGTAGGGGCAAAGTTTCTTTTTTATCCTTTTTCAAAGAACCTTACTGTGAATCATGATGTACATGTTCTTGCACATCAGATCTAAAGAATGTATAACAAATTCATAGGGATCTCATAAGGCCAAAACAATACAACCGATTCTAGATTTGGAGTTTTCACATAACCTACATGCACTAGACCTGAGGTCTGCCAATTCTACCAAGAAATCAAGTCGGCGTTTTTTGTACTTCCTGAATTCTGCAGAGCAGTATTGGCAGCAGATGGAGCTAATTTGTTCGCTTGATGCTACAAGGTTTGATAATTCTGAAGTACTAATTTCTGATACTCTCCAAGAGCCCATATAGGGAATATATTGCGATAAGCCATGTAACACAAGGGGCCATTTTTCAAGAAACTTCCAATCATTTCCTGCAGCATAACAAACAAATTATTAATAAATGAGTGAGACAACTCTGAGTGCTAAGACAATGGCCATTTACATGACTGCTGGTCTTTGGAAAATTTCTCGAGAATATGTAGGGAAATAATGAGAATGCAATGCATATTCCATTGTTATAGTTTTAAATATCTTTCCGTACAATTCCCAACAAGTGGTAAACTATATGGAACTCATACCAAGAGTCCTCTATTTTTTCCAAAACCAGTAATAGAAGGGTTGGTTAGAGTGTTCTGAGGGAAACTTAAGACATTAATTTCTTTAATATCACTTTAATATATTTAGTGGAGTATATTTCGTGTAGCAGTCACCTCTTGTGGAAAGTCACCATCACTGAGCTGCATGCTCATGATAAGTCCTGCTGCTTTGTGCAGAGGAGTGGGATCTCTCTGTACCTGAACTCAGAAGAAAAGTTGGCTCAATACTTGAATACACCGAATTATAATATAATATTAGCCTTTTAAGCTACACGTATGGGTTGAATTATTCTTTGCTAAACATGGATTGTCCCTTAGGCCCATTAATTTTGCAGCTGTTATGTGCAATTTGACTATTTGAAATTCTTATATGGGACAAGTAATACCTGTCCAGCTTTCATGAGAGCCAACATTGCCCATGCAGTATTGACTATATGTGATTTCTCCCCATCTAGGTTTGTGTATGCCTGTTTAAAGCAGCATGCAATCAGTCTCAATAATCAAATACAACAAAGCAAACCAACTTCTTTGAGACAGTCATATTATAAACATTGTAGTTTCACAATTATTATGGAAGAAACAAAGATGTAGAAGGCCTCTAATTCGTATAATATCAGCTATACATTTTCTTGCAGTGAAATTGCATCACTTCTGATTCACTAGTTTTTATTTTCAATTAATGCATGTCATTTACTTGTTTGACTTTCTAAAGGGACCCTGGCAGCTAATCAATCTAATGATGATTTTAGCTCCGAATTTTCTTGCCTGATTACTAGTGTTTAAAAAATGCACTATCTTTTTGTCTCCAACTTGTTTCAAGATGATTGAACAAAGATAAAAGTCTTACTAGATCTGCTGTTTACTCTGAGCTGTTAAAAATTACAGTTCATCCATACAATAAAGCATTCCAGGAATGTTACCTTGGTTCTGGATGAAAGATGACTCTCCCCCCATCCACCATTTGTAAGCTGCTTTGATAACAGAAACTTGCAGGATTTCCTAATGCAGGCACTGTCATCATAACACCGCCCCACTGCTGACAGAGCCTCTATTGCAAACCATGTTCCATAAGTGAAGCAAATACCCCATGATCCAAACCTGTATAACAATTTGTTATTGCAAATTCTCAATCTCTTAACCACTTATCGGTATAATATTTACCTGTAGGAGTAATTTAAAATGTAATATGTACTGCTCAATTTGTTTAACCTTGATCCAATCTAACTTGTTACACAACGGCCTGTACTTTGCAATGCTGTTGGCAACTGGTTCTCATAACGTCCTTTACTAGTGTATATAATTATCTTAATTTTCATTGTTTTCTTGTCGGTACATTGTCAATCCTACATACACACTGCAGATTAGTTGTTACTACAGAAAGATCTAGCCGTTCTGTTTGGTGATATGGCGAATCATTAGTTTCATCAAACTAGGCATACTGTCTCTTTTGGCCTCATTGGCAATGTGCCAGCATTTCATCATTCTCCTATATAATAGGACTGTAAATATGTGGATACATGATAGATTCAATAGTACTTCATTTTCTATGGTATTTTTTAGGAGTGCTGACCATGAGCCATCATCATTCTGTAACTTCTCAATGAATTCTGTTGCATTCATGATGCATTGATCTATCTCATCTTTCCGATGCCCAGGGTATTTCTCCCGGAACAATGCCAATGCTTGGATGACTGATGAGGTACACTCGACATACCTACAGTATGTATGCATGTTAGCATTCAGTAATTAATTGGAGAGATCTGGGAAAGAAAGATTGTAAAAATTCTCACTGATGCTCCACGATGATGTCTGCATATATCTCTGTCATGTTGAAAATCTGCAAAGCATTATTCATAACCTCATCAGTAGTTCTTTGAATGTGTATAGAGCAATTTTACTGAGAGGTATCAAAATTCTAGTGTAAAATTTGTTACCTCCTAGTACCTAAGGTACCGAGAGGCCAAATTTACACTAGAAAAAGTGGTGCTTCCTAGTATCTTCTCAAGGACTGTAAAATTTCTCACGTGTATAATTCTTTAATGCTATGCTTCTCTGCCTCAAAAAAAAAAACGCTATGCTTCTCTAATGTTATTTGCCTTTAATTTCATGATATTTGTGCCATATAAGTATCTTAACTGTCCCAACTAGTTTGCTTGGATAATCTTCTCTTGTTAATATAGCAGAAATATGAATTATGGAAGTTGTAGGATATTATCCTTCACCTGTGATAGCCCTAATATTCTGGAGAACGCTTTGAGACTGAATAACATGTAAATATTTTCTTACTACTATGTTACATATGTCTGACACTCTGATCTCATAGTTTATACAAAAAAGTATATATAAAGAGTACAGTAGGATACATATGCCATTACAGTTACACTATAATGCATCGACACCGTTATTGGGTTGAGGTGTTGTGCAGATTTACCTCCATCCATGGATATGTGCGAGCTATCTCCCATGTTCCATACCCACCATTTGGATTCTGCATAGAATTCAGAGTCAAATCTTTATTACTGTATTATGCATGAGATGTGAACGTTGGTAACACAGCTGCAGGTTCTTAGCCCTAACAGCTTGGCATTCGTTTTGTACAACGCTTAACAGCCGTTAAATGGTTAAATGGATCAAAACGTTATTATTCAACTTGGATCAAGCTTGAAGGTGCCACTATAGCTGGTTATACAGTTACCATTTGGGCATATGCAGGAGCCAGGAAGTAAGGTTTAACTACTGTTTTAAATAGAATATACTTTCAAAATTTCAATATTTTGTGTTTTGTTGTGTTATGTATCGGTGGTAAAGGTCCAAAGAACATCGATAGAGATGAGCTCCCTTAGGTCGCATGAGTTTCTCCTGGTGTGGCGTGGTTCTGAACAGCTAGAATTTCGGCAAGGCCATTCGTATTTATTCATTGCTTAAATATAATGGAGGCACATAGGTTCCTTTTATAGAATGACATGGATTTCTATGATACCCCATTATCATCTGTCCTTTTTCTTGTTTATTCATTGCTTAATCATAATGTAGCTTCATGGTTCCCTTTTATAGGATAACTTGGACCAGTACAATACCTATTGGTTCTTTTCACCATTCACGTGAATAGTAATTTAACCTCAAGAATTTGGTCCCTTACTTTCCTAGCTAGTAACATATAAGCAGTAGATTTTTTTTCTTAAATGTGCATTATTGGCTTTCCATGTATAATAAAGTTAAGCATAGTAACATATAGGGTACCAAAATAACTAATTCCTGTCTTAGGAAACTAATGAACTATCTAGGCAGTAGATATTTTAAGGTGAACTCGTTCCAAATCGTACACTATAGAATGTACTACTGTATGTGCTGCAGAACCATCACCATAACATGTTGTTTCAATTGTAGTGCTGCATAATAGCATAGACGAGATACGGAATGTGAAGTAAAATGTGCAGTTCCATACCTGTAAAGAGAGTAATACGTTCACCGCGTCAAAGTAGCAACAGGTTTCCATCTGATAATCTGCACCACCTGACGAACACTTTGACAGCAGTAACAAAGCCTGAAACAGATACATGTATTACTTTTTTTTGTATATTTGTACGATCCGTCTTCCATAGTTTCATGTATGGTTTAGGTCTGGATGTCTGGTATAATGATATCATATGGTATTGGAAACTTTAATGACATTAACACCAGATTTTGGGAAATTTAGGTGCATGTGTTCCATGTTCCTTTTTCTTGTTTTCAGTTTTCGTTTTACTTTCTAGCATAATCAACCTGAATGAATTAAACCTATACGGATAAAAAGAAATGGAAATTCACCCCTGCTTGACTCATGTCTGCATCAAGTAGCACTAACTAGTTCTGCACTTCTATATTTGGATTTTCATATTTAAATTTAGATATACACCTTAAGAGCTTCTGCTGTGCAGTCTGAAACCTGCCACCCCTGATCTGCAACCTGGAAGGCCCATCCTCCTTTCGATATGTGACGGTACTTTCTGCTGAAGTCACCAGAAGGATTGTCCATGATCTTAAAATTTAAGTTAGTAGTGTTAAGCAGTAAGTTACAAAAAAAAAAAAAATACTAGCACAATTTCAGTTCTGGCCAAAAATACCTGGGAAGCTTTTATAAAACCATGTGCTTTCTTGAGTGTACTTCCAAATTCTTCTGCGATACTACATGCTAATATTGCTTGGACCGCGAAAGCAACATCCCATAATTGACCCGCACAGACCTTTGAATGGACAATGATTTGCATTTACCAATTTTGGTGCATAAATTATTACAATTTCATATAGATGTCTAAAATGAACAGATCTTATATTTACCCGAACTTTCATGCCATCTTCACCAACCCATAGGAAATCAGCCACTCTAGCCAAATGACGCTTGAATGCATCTGAATTGGGATTTTCAATCCAACAGCACAACATGGATAATGCCTGCACTATTTTTCGTATGTAAGCGCTCAGGTAATGATATGTGCATAGTAAAAGAAGCTATGTAATATGTTCAGCAGACTAATTTTTACGGAATAGTGCACTTATGAAAACACAATAAAAATTGTGCTAGAGTTTTACCATGTATTTTCAGAAATGCACTCATTCTGTAAAAATGAGTCTGCTGATTGCAGTTTCTTTTGCAATGCATGTATTAGGAAGCCTGATACACATTCTGCTGTCTGCTAGAGTTTTACAATGTACTAGTATTTACCTTTAAGTGCTTTCTGCAAACAAACATTTTTCTAAACCTTTTATGCTTAGTCTGTATCTGATTTAAAAATCTAAGATTTTGCATCTCCGTAAAACTTTTTGGTTTTGCTTTTGTCTACACATGTATATGCCGTTTACAACTTTTTTTTTTTGAAAAGCGTGCAGTTTCAACTTTCAATTGTTCCGTGTACTATGTACTACTGATTGTGTCATAGGGATGCTTATAAAGCAAATGTAGTTGATGCAGGATATGCTGGCTCATGAGAAACTTAAGGACAATCACTGTAGGTTGGACAATCAATCTATCAAAAGGAAACAGAGAATAAGAAGCTATTATGTCTTCTTTTCTGGGACTAGGGTAAGTATGTGTCTCATTGCGACAAGACAGCACTCCTACCTTCTGTGCAGCACCAATGCAGATATACTGAGAATTCTCATCTTCATACTTTAAGAAATCAGCAATTTGTTGTAGAGCTCTTTTTCTCATGTAGGAAATTGGCCAACGTGTAAGAAACGGCTCACCAAAACTATAAAGGCAGTCAGATAGGCACTCTTGTAGCCATGTATGTGGATTATAGGCATCTTCCTGCATTTGAATTCATAATCTGTTGATCCAATTTTGAAATTTGAACATAATGAAAGAAATCTACTGCAGTTGATTCAACCTCTAGGGACTTTGAATCTTGATAAATAACCTGACATCTAAGTACCATAAGCATGCGAATATAGAAAACATTGAATCACATCTTAGCTACTTGATATTACTAGCTGATAATATGATATTAGCAATATCTGACATATCTAGAGATATGTACGCACTACGTAGACCATATTATTACTTGGTATTATATCTAAATATGCATATATTTATGGATGGAGTACTCTACAAAGTGTGATGTAGCCGAGCTATTACGTGTTACTGAGTGCCTTGCAAAATTTCTTGTGCAATTAATCAGAAATTGTATCAAACACTTGCAGAAATGTGTTAAATGTTTAGTGAACCTACCTTTGCACATAATTTGCGTGCCTCCTTCCAATCAATCTTTTTATAGGGATGAATATGTAGCTCTTCCCTTAATGATGTAACCAATTTTGTTATAGGACCGACAAACCTTTTTCCATATAAATAAGACATGGGAATAAAAGCCATTCGGAAGTGACTCCACAAACGTCCTGCATATGAAAACAAAATGCACCCAAAATGAGATTTTATTTGCTCTTACATACCTACACTATTTCTACAGATGAAACAACTTTAAGATGAAGTAGCAGCATAATACAAAATTATCAACATGTAATGATTGAATCGGCAATGCTCTTTATGCTAATCAAGTTTACTACAGCAATCAGCATTACTGTCTGATGGTGATCAGCTGTAATATTCCTGTCAATATGTCTTTATATAGGGGCTTTATTATGGGTTTCGTACTCAGTAATTGCAGAAGATTATTTGATGTCAGGAACTAAAACACAACTTATATGTTCTAGCTATTATGTTTCATTCCAAAGTGTGTCATGACAAGATTTGTCCTAATATAATTAAACATATATTTTTTAAGGAAGAAAATTTTACCTGGTTGGATAGGAACCACAGATGGAAGAAGAAATAATTCTGGGGGAATAGGATTGACACCTGACCATTCAAAAACCCCAAGCACCTGTATTATCAAGTATAGAGTTTACAACAGGGGAAAAAGTAGTCCAATTCTGCATATGTGGCTCTTTGTGTACTATGGAATATCCACTCCCATTATCATATGGAATTTACATAACTGACATGCTACTAAAAAAATTTGGATATAACATTGCCTTTCCAAATCTTTTTGATTTTTTCATTGACTAGTGTTAAAAATTTGATTTCTTTAGGTGGAAAGATCTTTAATTCAGATGAGGTACTCATATTTATTTTTAAGATGGCTAATACGAGGTATGAGTAATTAT
This sequence comes from Leersia perrieri, assembly GCA_000325765.3. Classification (NCBI taxonomy): domain Eukaryota; kingdom Viridiplantae; phylum Streptophyta; class Magnoliopsida; order Poales; family Poaceae; genus Leersia; species Leersia perrieri. Next base: position 4,978,491 of record CM002486.1, on the reverse strand, counting down.
TATACTCGATAAATTAAACTAACTCGTGGAAACTTAAGTTTCTCAAGCCATTTAGTAGAATTACTAGCTGATAACATAGTTGAGTACATAACTAGGATACAGAAGAAAAGACTGTTACCGAGAGCCACACTTTTCCCAAGATTGGTATCATTGTTGCACCTCCATGGTCATGTATCCATTTTCTTGCTTTATGCATGGACATATCTGTCCCATCATCAACACTCTCACCAAGTAGTCTGAGAGCAGTATAGTTGAGAGCTGTGCTGAGCATGGAGCTTTCACCCTCTGCATGTAGTCCCCACCCTCCATCCATGTTCTGGTTCACAAACTTGATTAAGGTCTTGGAAATATAATAAATCTTTTAGGTATATTTTGTTCAAAAATTATCCATTACTTCCTGGTAACTATGAGTGTTTCTTTTCTTCTAGAAAACAGTAATTATGAGTGTTACCTGACGATTGTACAGATATCGACAGATCTCCTTGTGATGTTCCGATGACAGTGTAGTACTTAACGACTCTGTGACATATAGGACTATGATCTGCAGTTGGAACAAACAGACATAAGGATCCCTGTCGAATTGAATTGATGCTGGAAACGTGATGTATGATGGCAATCCCAGGATACATGAAGTTGATTGTGCATTTTACCATCTTACCATGGTTGCAGTGGTAAACAATGGTCCTGGGAAATCTCCTGGCCAATGCCCATCATGTGCCTGTATGGCTGATAAATAACTGAGTGCCTTCTTCAGTATATCTGATACTGTAGCTGTGTCAATATTAATGGGGTTCCCATCTGTTTCTTTCTGTGGATCAATACTGAAGTTGTTCGCCTTTGCTAACTGCAAAAATGAAAATTCCAGATGGATACTGAACATCATATTGTGCCATTTCTTTGTTATCTAGTTTCATTTTTAGGACTAGTTCCATGCTTGCTTTACACATATATAAATGCATATGCTTGTGGCTATTGTCAGGTGTTGCAAGACTAGCGTGAGTTTCTTATAGAGCTACAAAGATGCTGCTGCGATCAGATACTAGTAGGTACATATCAAGCTCTGTGCAATAGTTGAACGTAAGTTTTCATTATACCTGCATGCGAGCCAAAATATCAGAGGTGTGTCTTGTTTTGAATCTATTCTTCTGGAACTCTGCCCTTGCTGCCTCAACTGTCTTCCGCTCTTCACTTGTTCCAAAGTTCTGGTCAAATTCCCATGTTTCTCTTCCGACATGACTGTTGCCACTCTTGAGCCACGGTCCTCCCTCGGCAATCTTGAGCTTCCACATATTGTAGAAACTATTCTGCTACTTATGAGTTATATCTGTTGGAAAAGAAAAGGGGTTTTACATTTTAGGACATACCGATCATATATCATCGTTGCAGAAGTTTTCAAAAAGGATATTTTATATCTAGATATTGAGATCATATAATTTTGTACATTGGAGTTGTTCTAGCTGCAAGAAAGGTACCCAGTTTCACATATATGTACACGTGCTTGTTGCTGATCTAACTGGTTGACACTGATTTGGCACAGCTAGCTACTTTCTGATACGATAAATTTAGGTTGGTGTTTGTACTTTTTGATCATACAAACATTAAAAAAATTTAGCTAACAGTTTAATATTCTACTTGAAAAATCTGAAATATCGTGACATGAAACTTTCGTTGGTATTTGTATTTCCCTTCTAAAACCATTGTTATATAATACATTCTATGCAATTCCTGTCTACAAGTGAGTGGCAAATATTTTCCATATTCACCTTAATCCTAACTTCTTAAAAGTAGCAATGCATCATCATGTCATTGAAAAAAAAGCCAAAATATATAAGAAAACAAAGGGTGGCATTGTACTTACACAGAAGCTTCAATTGTCCTGCTCTTGTTTTCAGGTGTATAAAAGCAACCATCTATCAGAAAACGAAAACTGACCAAATCAAATCAGGCTAATCCATGAGGGTGATCAAATGGAGATGCATTCCTACATTATTTATCCCCTGAGATTCTGGGAGCTGAGAGGATGGTCACATGGAAGTGATGAGGCGGTTTGCTTGAGCTGTGCACGCACGGAAGGAGCAACCGCAAACCGTGCTAGATGGAGCTAGCTTGCCTTGCTTGGCAGCTGAAAACATGGGAGAAATGGCTTCTGTATGCATGAACCTCTGGCTTCTCTGTCTCCTGGTCATGCGAGTCTGATGCAGCTATCTATCTTGGGTTCATGTGTGCAAGCAAAGGCATCGTTTCCTTGGTCCAATTCAAGTTCTGGAGCCAGAACCACCACTGAAATTTATCTCAGGAGGAGGACCAGCAATGCTAATAATTTGTCTGAAATTTATTCAGGCACAAGTAAATGTAGTGAAAATTTTGAAATCATATACTCTTTTAGTTCTTGGGATTCTTGTGATTTCACGCACTGTGAGTCTTAAAGGTCATGCAAAGCATGCGACGCGAGAGATGTTAGGTACTGAGAAACATTTGTGTGTATGTACGTAGTAATACATGTACTCCCTCTGACGTAGTAACATTTTACACACTTTATTTGATCATCACTTTATTTGATGAGGCGGCTGGCCAGGGCAGTGGTGCCGCTACTTCCACTGTAGCCGATCCGAGACTCTTTTTGGTCGCTAAACTGATACCGCGAGAATACGACTCTGGAGCAGTTCTTTTCAGTTCTCTGTTTTTCTTCCTTTAATCCCCCCTTCTGCCCTAATTTTCTTTTTACCCTGTAACAATTTTATTCCTCTTGATATAAAAGATACGCAAGCCTTTGCGTATTCTAAAAAAAATTACTTTATTCCATAAAATAGTATGAAAAGCTATAAAAAACATTATATGAAAACACTTTTTAAATATGAATATAATGACATGACATGCATAACGCTAAAATACATGTATAGTTGGTTTAACTTTTAATTAAAACTCAAATACTAGCTTTGCGGAAAACAAGTATGCAGTGTACTCCCTCCAGCTTGAGAAAATATAATATATAGAAATACATATAGAAATAACTTTGACTACATTTTTCTACTATAATAATATAGAAATGCCAACAAATATATGATTTTGTTGAAATATTTTTTAAGACTAATCTATACAAATAATCTTTATGTTGCTAAAATAAATATTTTTAAAGTTTAAAAAGTTTAACTTTAAGACAGTCCAAAACGTCTTGTATTATTAAACTGGGAGGGAAGGAGTACGTTGCAACGGGTCCATACTAATAAGAGTAACGGAGTAGGCTGGGTGTGAACGTAGTAAAAACATTTTTGAAGCAATCTTTTTTTCTCCGAAGACATGCGGGAGGACGGACGACTGTTTTTTAAGCAGTAAAATTATGCTAGTAATTGGGGTTTTAGCAGCTCGAATGTCGTGGAGTTCTCTAGCTGTCCTCGCATAAAATTTTAACAGATTGAACTTTGTTGATGACATAGCAGGCGTTATTTTTTGCTTATTTGTACCAGGCGCCTTCATCCCAGTAAGAGCACTGGATTAGTACAATTTTGAATTTTTTTTACAGCATAACTTTTTCCTGTCCCAGCACCGATGGTTAGCTGCTGTGACGTTACGAGTCTCGAGAGAGTAATAGACGTGTTTTCTCCTGTAGCTGGTACATGACTTGTGCTCCTGCTGCTTGCGCGATGAAAGCGTTCTAAAGAAGAGCACTGGAGTACTAACTTGTAATAAGTTGTAATACAGTAACATGCGGTGCTCCCGCCTAATTAAGTTTCAGTTAATAAACTGTAAAAAAATAAAGCAAAGGAATAATTTTAGCATATGACTTATATACGTTTACCTATATACTTCTATTAGCAGTTCAAAATTCAATGATGAAATATAGAATATGATATAATAAACCACAAAACAAACTCTACAATTAAGTTACACAGTTCTACAGCTCATAAGCCAACTACTTTATCAGTCGATCTTTTATCTCTCTGTAATAAAGTATAAGAGCAGTCCTTTTCCCTTTTTTCTTTCACCATGTTGTACTCTGCCCTAGGGCAACTTTTCTTCTTCTAATAAATTCGGCAAATCTCCTGCCGGTAATGTTTTTTTTTTAAAAAAGAAAAACCAACGACTTCTCCTTTCAAAAACAAAGAAAAAGTCCAACGACTAGACAATGAGAGAGGATCAGAATTTACGCTAAGATTGCAATGCCAACGATTTTTAGAAATTTTACAGATTGAAGCTGCACATGGAAAAAACAAGTAAACACCTTACTTCAAATTTATACTCTGAAAAAAGAAGGAAAATATATGTAGTTCGGACCTACATATTACCGTTGAAGCAGGAAATGGACGTCTAAGACATGTCCTCATCACCACGCATAAAAATTTTCCTTGCAGACTAAATCTTGAGTAAAATTTTTACTTGTGATGATCTATGAGTTAGATTTTTGCCTGGTGACGTGGTCAAACCCCAGATTTTCATTTTTGGGTCCAATGGCAGTTTCCAGGCTTCTATATATGTGGTTTGCAATACATACTTCTTCCCAAAAAAGATTGGATATCTTCTGAATTTTTAACACATTTGAATAGGGCACGTTGCAGCCTTGCTGTGCTAGTGCTATCATTCCTTACCGCGCACATCGATAGTAGTAGAATTTTTTCGATATTAATTATGACGGAAAAACAGAAAAACTACTATAAGGATGCTAGCTAAAAGTTGCTTACCCGGATGCATGACAAGGAGATCTTTATAATTACCAATACAAATTCACGGGTTAATTCATTGGCAATGGCGTGATAATCCAAGGGCTAATAACTGACAGATTACTAATAGGACAAATTCACGGGTTAATTCATTGGCAATGGCAGCAAAATAACTGCCTAAGTCTCGGGTTTTGGTGGAGAGCTATTCATGGTTTCTTGCCAACAAAATCTGAATTGAAGAGGACACTGGTAGACAACGGGGTAAATATTTAGAGCTTTAGTCCCGGATAAAATTGGGCACGGGACTAAAACATTTTTTAATCTCGGTCCGTATTACCAACCGGGACTAAAGCTTCGGGTCCCAACGGCTATTTTGGTTGGTGTCCGGTAGGGGACCTTTAATCCCGGTTTAGCTCACGAACCGGGATTAAAAGTATTTTTTTAGTCCGGGTTCGTGTCTCAAACCGGGACTGAAGTGTGACTTTTAGTCCGAGTTTGAGCCATGAAGCGAGATTAATTTGTCCACCCCTTTATATCCCTTTCTTTCCTCCCCGACCGACAGCCCCGAGATCATTTTTGCTTACTCAAGCTCTCGAGTTCTTCCTCTTGCTCAAACTTGTTCTTGACGACGCCACCATTTTCGAGAGATTTCGATCGATTCGTTCGTCCGTTTTTGGTTGTAAGGTACGCATATTCTTCCTCTCGTTATACCTTTTTACTAGACCTCATTTTATGCTTTATATTTAGAGAAATAGGATGTGGTTTACGGAGTATTAGTTGAGCAAGAAATAGCTAGCTTATTCATTTGAGATGTTTTTTTAAGCCTAGTTCGTCGACATTGTATTGAGTATGACTTTAAGCTAGTCCATGCCATTTATTCAAGAAATTATCAATGAATTTTCATATATATGGCGCCATATACTCCATAACGGTAAATATGTACCATATAACATTCGAGTGCGTCGATGTCGATGGATTAGATGGTAGTCTTCGTCGTCTCGTTAACATTTAAAAATAAGACGACGAGACGACAAACACTACCACCTATTCCATTGAGAA
>CM002486.1:4942727-4972677 GCA_000325765.3 Leersia perrieri | reverse complement strand
ATATATTAATATATTCTATATAGTTCCACAAGTATTCTATATTGGTGTACATTTAATTGTTCGACGTACATTAGTAAGTAAAGATGTACATTACTACCGTACAATATATAAACCTACTACTAAATGAAAATAAATAGAATAAGCAAATAAAAGCAAATGAAAATCCAAACTTTAATCCCGGTTCGTATTACAAACCGGGATTAAAGGTCTACTTCCCTGGCCGGGACTAGACAGGCTTTTAATCCCGGTTCGTAAGTCGACCTTCAGTCCCGGTTATTTTAACCCCGTGTGCGTAGTCCCGGTTGGAAAACCGGGATAAAAGGGGTTTTCAAACCGGGATAGGCGCCCCGTTCTCTACCAGTGGGAGACATGTTGAGAAGGATAACATGTGTGATCTGCGTGGTGATAAAATTGAAGATTTCTTCCACATTGTGTTTAAGTGCTCCTGTGCAAAGGCTTTCTGGGAAGCGATTAAAGGGTTGACAGGATATAAAATACCTCATCTGAACCCTGGATCCTGGGTAACTGATATTTTGTCTAATGATGTTTGCGAGTCGCTATTTGCTGGAGTTATCGCATGTGGGAGCTGGGTGCTATGGAATGGCAGAAATGCTAGACGGCATGGCAAGAAGAGCTGGGAACCTGGGGCGGCAGCTTCTTATGTGGCAAAATTAATTATATTGAAGATCTTGTTTGCCTGGAGGTTCCAAGGGTCCAGCCGTCGAATAAGCTTCATGAAAACTGGAAGCAACCTGAACATGGCTGGTGCAAAGTTATTGTTGACGCTGCTTTTTCAGCTACTGATCAAAGTGGCTCAATGGGGGCAGTGCTCCGCAACAATTTGGGAGCGGCGATGAGATGTAAATCAAAGCGTGGTACCCGGCGATACAGGATGTGTTGACGGCATAAGCTTTGGCAGCGCGAGATGGGATGCAGATGGCCATTGCGCATGGTTGTGCAAGACTGGTGATCGAGGCAGATAACCAGGTTCTGGTTTCTTTGCTGGACTCTGAACATGGGAGAAGAAGTGCGATAGCAGGTCTTTGGAAGGAAATATGAGACTTAGGCAGTCTGTTTATCGTGTTCAAGATAAACTGGGTTGTTGGCAGAAGGGCTAATAAAGTAGCACATCGTTGTGCTAGGCTAGTTGATGTTAACATGCCAATTTGGTCTTGTAATTCCAATACAATTTGTCGGACTGTCTACGGGGGCTTGTAAAGCAGGACTTTAACCTGGGACATTTGAATGAATAGAGAAGCATCGTTTGGTCTTAAAATAAAATCATTGGCAATGGCGTGATAATCCAAGGGTTAATTCCAGGTGATTGTTTGTGGCATAATTTGGCTAATAACTAGTTTCATTTGGACAAGCAAAATATTTAGATTAACTGGTGTATTTGCTGAATGTTTAGTTTTGAAAGATGGTTAGATTGGTGTGCACGCGCGCGCGCGCGCGTGCGTTCGTGTGTGTGTGTGTGTGTAAACAACGGTGGAGCTTGACAAAAATTCCATGGGATCCGGGAAGGCACTACTTTCAATGATTTTTTTCTTTCAAAACTCATAGTACTAATATTAGTGACAAAAATTCGAAAAGTTAGAATGTGTTTTTCAATATACTTGAGATAAAGTATAATGTGATGTTCTCATTTACTTAACCCATATCACTATTATTAGTTAACAGTTACAAATTTTCAATGTTCTATACCATAAAGGATAGTGAAGAAAAATGCTGAAGATGATAGGGCAATTAATTTCACATGTTATACCCTATTAAGGGAAATGGAAAAGGAAGTAGCTGAGAAAAAATGCAGGCAATTTTACATGTTGTACTATAAGAAAAGTAGAAATGGGAGACATGGCATGAATTGAATTGCCCCTAGCCACTGCACTATGAGAAACTCATTATTGTGACCTCAGTAGGATAGTATTTCTATAAATTCTTTTTTTTTTTGGGGGGGGGGGGGGAATGATCCACCTTGTCCTCCACTAAACTCCTCCCTTGTGTAGAAATTTGTAGTGCCTTGGGAGAAAGAACACATGTGCATAATATATATCTTTGCTTCAAGTTTCTTTTCTAATTCTTGCTTTATAAAAACACGTGCAAACTATTGGAAGAATATTATACGGCTGTGTGGTTTAATTCATCATGGGTGTTTCTCATTCTTGTTTTAAAAAAAACATGTGCATACTATTGGAAGGTTGTGCTGTCGTGGTGTAATAATCTAGAAAGACTCAGTTGATCCTTATACATGCAACCATACTAAATTAAATACCACAACAGCACAACCTCTCAATAGTATACACGTGTTTTTCTATCGGTGGACTTGAGGATAAGTGTGTCTAGGTCCTCCACCTAGCCCTCTTTTTTCTTCTTCTCTGGGCGGCCTTCGGTTGCTGGCGGGGGATCGGGAGGCGTAGGAAGTCATGAGTTATCTCCTTTTAGACTTTTTTTTTTCCTTTTCTTGTATAGCTAGAAGAAGGTACTGACGCCCTTTTTCTCTGTCTTCCACACTGCCTGATGAGGTTCTTTTGCAAATCGTGCTTTGTATCTATCCTCCTCCGTTTGTGGCCACCTTTACCCCTCAAAACAGAGATGTCAACAACATCACTAATGTAATGGGCGTACGGTCTTTTAGAAAAGGTCTTCCTGGACTTGTTAGTTGGTATTGATTGCGTGCTGTTGGTCGGAGAATAGCGAGCAGAGGACATGGCACGTTGCTGGGGAGCTGTAACATTTGAGTTGGCTTGTAGACATGTGCATATGGACTGATGGATCATCGCTGAAGTAGTCAAAGGAGCACGTATAGGCCATAATACCTCGATACATAGTTAAAAGTTGCTATAGTAGGAATATTTTAGATCTTAACTCTACAAGAAATATTACCTATGGAAGACAAGACTGAGCCCTATCTTTTTCTTTCTTTGATAATTATTTGGAACGACAATCCTATAGAGATTCCGGAGAAAATTAGAGTCATACCATTACCATTTCTTAAAATTGGAGATATGTCATCCACATGTCTTTGACTCATATGGGCCTTACATGTCATTAATTAATGGATGACATATCTCCAACTTTGAAAAATTGCAACTGTATGAATCCAATTAGCCCGAGAAAATTCGGTTTCTTTGACTATTGTGATCTTATGTTTTTTTTTTCTAGTTCATCCAAATAACTCTCTTGAGGTTTTCCCACATTTCTTTTCAAAGTTTGACATAGATGCTTAAGCTACTCTTATAAAACGAATTAGTTATTAACCGTGAGGTGCTATAATAGTTACTGGGGCTAGTTGTCACTTGCTCAGGGAAATTTCTTATGGCACGCAAATGAATAAATTGATGATCTCTCTATAATCATGCCTGAAAATCTGATGACACGGAAGAAAAAGAAGAGGTTAGAGAAAGACATTTTGTGTGACAACATTGTAATATCGACTAATATAAGTAATGTTTATTAAATGAAGGTTAAAAAAAGGAAATAAAGGCAATAAAATATTAGTTTGGTATATTAGTGGTTAGAGCTCTTGTTGTCTGTTGTAAGATGATAGGCTCTACGTGATAATGTATTGTTCAAGAGACCACGTTAGGCCCTATCTTTGTACATGCACCTTAAATTAAATTGTAAACCTAGCCCAAAGTGCTTATTTGAGGTTAACGATTGAAATTTGGAATATTTATCTCGTGGTCGTTTGGAAGTGACATGCTACAAGTGGCGGAATGCTTAGTAACCGTAATGAATCATGTGGGAGGAAATATTCATCTAACTACTTCATTACTTGGCAATAATTAAATAAGTTGACGGGGCTTTCTGAATTTTTGTTCATATCAAGCCTTCCATGGGAATAACAATTGCAACCCAAGAGAATGATTCCATCCAGAATGGGTGAACAAGAAAAGTACTACAATCTTTACTTCAGATATGTACGCTGCACATATTGCTAGGAATAGTTCAAACTCACACACAGAGGACGCATTAACATCATCACGAGACGATTACACTTTTTACAACAATCTGCAGACTACGGGCTGGGTCCATTACTGAACTTATTTCTTTTCATCAGAGGAAGGCTACTGCTGCAACGTGTGTATATATATATACACACACAGAAGAATGAACACCCAAACCTAACTTTCTTTTACGTTCGCCTTGCTTGGCTAAGTGTCTTGTCTAGTCACGAGCTACTACTAAAAATCCACACAATGTACAGAGATCTGGCACACACAGACACAAAACAAAATAGCCACATCTAACTGCAGGAAGATATGCACGGCGAGAAAGATACAGACTCACTGGTTGGATGGTAAGAAATTCAGCATTGGAAGCGGATAACGATGCACGAAATGTCATCCTTGCTCATCTTCGCAAGAGCCTCCGATGTTAATCGCTTTGCTGCGGCCTGTGGATCCTTAATAGATTTCACCAGATCGACAGCTTCCTGGTTCTTGATTACCTTTACTCAAGCCAGCAAAGAGATAATGAAGAATTGAATTTATAATTAAAATGCCAAAGACCATATATGACTCAACATCTTGGTTTTCATTTTTAGGTATATACAGATTTTTATTAAAAAGCGAACAGAAAACTGTAATGCTATTTAGATAAATTATACAATATGTTAATAATTGAAAAGCCAAATCCATAATGGAGCCAGAATGAGCCACATCATCTAGCGAATAATAATCGTTAGATTAACAAGCAGACAAAATAGGAGGAATGAATATTAGCCGTTGGATAAAAGGAGAGTGCTCTAGAGACTTCTAAAAGAAAAGTGAAATATAGAGGATAGAAAAGACAAGTTCAGATAAAATCTACCGGAACTGCCGGATTAAAAGGTGAAACTATGACACAATGGAGACACGGTGTGATAAGCCATATTAGGTAGAATAGACTAATTATTGTTATTGCTAATACTAACATCTTCAGTATAATGTGCAATGACTATGTAACAATTCAAAATGGCAATAAAAGAATTCAAATTTAGAACTGTACCATAGGAATATGTGGTGTTGTCTGAATTCTAATTCACCTCAAACACATACGAAGTAGTTATTTAATCGCTTAACAAATTAGTTAGTAACCAATGCATTACTATTTTATATTAAAAATTAAATATACATAAATAAACAACATTAGTAACAAACTCAAGTGCAAAAATAGGGTCATATTGTTAGGCACAATATCCAAAACCTTTTATTTTAAAATATTTTGTGCAAATGTTAGAAATATAGTTTAAAAAACATCTAAGCTAATTAACTATGGCATACTAAAAGAAGTTAAACATAGACAACGGTCATGGTCATGCAAATGACGTGTCTTAAGGCCTACGTGTATATATCCAAATGGCACATATAATATTGGGTTAATCTACCGTATACCATCGACTTTGTCACAGTTCAACGATACATCGCTGACAGTCTGGTTCCATAATATGCCATCTCCTTTAACTTAACTTCTACAATTTACCATGACGGCCAAAGTCTATTAGTCTACATGATAGAAAAGACAAATTTGCCCTTGGGTAGCAAAAAGCCTCATTATACAACATTATTATAAATAATTTGTATAAGGATGATTAGAAGGTGACTGTGTGGTAACGTCACGTGTAGTCGGAGGAGGAAAAGGATGGTGTTGGTGCATTAACCTTTCTTGTTGTAATGATGATATAATGTCTCGAAGAACATGCCATAAGTAACAACATGAGACTTTAATCATTTCATAACCGTTTACCGGGTGAGGTTGAGGACTAGACTACAGGAACAGGGCCCGGCGGAAAAAAAAAAAAAGAGGGGACAGCTGAATAAGTTACAAGGAAAAACAGAACAATCATCCTAGGAAGGGTATCTTGTGTTTTTTTTTAGTTCCATAAAATGGTGAATATAACTTGGGCGAAAGAATGAACATGGGGAAAGGGAATTCTATTGGAAATCCGGTCTCCAATAAAAGCTTAAGCAGTGTAACAACTTGGCAAGGAAAATACATACCTTCCATAATCCATCACTAGCGAGTATGACAAATTCTACACTCGAGCTTATGGCTACATGCTTAACATCTGGTTCTGAGCTCAAGTGTGCCTTGAGGCTCTGATCACCAAATGCTCTGGCAACCGCAAGTTGACCATTTACTCGAGGAACATCACCTATGAATAAGTGGTAAATGACTCGAGCCAATTTTATGTTGTAGTCAGAAAGAACGATCATAGAAGAAAATACTTACCAGGGAAAGTAGAAACAAAACCACCCTGTTTTTCAATCCTCTTCCGTTCATTTGTTGTATGGGGTTCATGATCCACGGTAAGTTGATTAGCAGTTCCACTTTCACACACAACAGCCCTTGAATCGCCTATATTTGCTATCCACATATCCCTACCATCAACTACAATAGCTGTAACTGCAGTTGAACCACCCGGTCCTAGTTGCTTAGAATTTTCCAGAATATACTTGTTCGTAGAGCTGTATGCATTTTTAATTGCTTCTTGAGGATTCGTCCAGAAGAGAGGCTGCAAACAGGGCAAAAAATGTTACAAAATAAAAAAAAAACTGAAAACAAAGGACTTGAAATCTCGAATAAATATATGATGCATCTTAACATCTCCCGTTTTAAAGAGACAGTAAAGCCTACCTCTTTCAGTATGTTGTTAAAAAGATTAGCTTTCAAATAGCTGGGCACGCTATCTCCCAAATGGCCGTCATAAATGGCAAACAACCCAAGTTCATGATTGTTTTCATACTTATACTCCGCCACATGGTAGTCTTCCATGTCATGGCCAGATCTTCCCTCAACTAGATGAAATCCATGCGTTACCTTGTTGGTTGACAACTTACTCCGTCCCTTTCCAGTATCTGAAGAAGATGAATCGAGACACACCGCACTCTTTACATACATGCAGATGGAACAAGGAAGTGTGTGAATAGTACAAATTTTAACAAATAACCGAGTTAAACTAAACTACCCAAAAGTGAAACCAATAGAAAGATATAAATATCATTCATACCTCCTCCACGAGGTAAAATTGTAAAGTTGGGCATAAAAATTGCACTCCCTAGATCTGTAATTAAAATACTTATCCAATACTACTAATAAATTCCAGTTACGCAAGCAAAGTAACAAAAAGCAAGGAGAACTAAGGACAAAGTCCCGAAGTCTTGAACTACTAAAAATCGAAGCTACAATTCCATTTCTCCAAAGTAGCACAAGCAGCAGCAGCTTACTAAAAGTACACACAGCATGTTCACAGGAGCTCATATCCCCATGAGTAGAAGCTAGGAGTAATTGAAACCAGCGATCTGAACTAATTTCAATAGAGTAGTTCATGTAGCCATGTATATACATCGAATCGAGAAATTGAATTGCAGCAGCGGACGGATCGAGCTCGACCCCAGCAAGCAGCGGCGCAGAGAGGGAACTAGATTAAACTAATTCGAGAGGGAATTGCTCCCCAGACTGATCGAGGGAAAAGACGGAAGGCAAGGGGACAGCAGCAGCAGCGTTACCCTGAGCATGCCGAGTATGTCCGGGCGGCGCCGTCCGCGGCGGCCCGACGAGGCCGACGGCGAGGAGGCGGAGGAGGAGGACGAGGAGGGGGAGGAGCAGGAGGCCGATGCCGGCGGCGTCTCCGGCTGCCCGCCGATCATGGCCGCCGGCCGATGTTGGCTCGGCGAGGAATTTCGTCTTTTTTTTTTGTTGTTGTTATGAAGCAAAAGACGAGGAATTCGTCTTGGCTGGTTGGGTTGCTTTTGCTTGGAGGGTAGCGGGGAGGAGACGGCGGCCAGCGTGAGCAGAGCAGGCAATAACAACAATATGATAATAGTAATAATATTAAAAATAATACTGTGTATTAGTGGGGAAAAATAGAAGAATTGGATGGATTATATACAGTTTAGGACTTTATTGAAACTTATTTTATGAATACGCCGTTAAAACTTATTCTATGAATGGTTCCCAGCTCGGCACAGGCATAGAGATTTAACGAAACGAGATAGAGCAACAACACTAGGACCAAATTCTCTCACAAATATAAAGTGGATGTGGCATCATGTGTCTGGCTACCTGATATGGTTTACCTGATATGGTTTAGAGTTAGTGAAGAACAGTCTTGCCTACTTGTCTAGGTTGACCCTCTAATATTGAGCTATTGGATCTTGGTGCTAGCAATACTGATGTCAAGATATATTCTTGCATGGGGTTGTCCCTTTGGTACTGTGGTGTTTGCTCAGCATCTGAGTGGTCACCACCGAGGTATGGTTCTGTCTATGCTAATTCTTTCTTGCAAAGCTGTTGGATCTCGGCGCTACGGAGGCCAGTACGAACGTATTGTCCTGTCTATGTCAATTAGGGGTGGACAGAAAGCTCGGAGCTCGCGACTCAGATCGGCTTGTGTCGAGCTCGGATCGGATCGACTTAAATTCGTAGTCTTAATGAGTCAATCCAAGCTTGGCTTTTAGCTCGTTAGCTTAATGAGCCAGCTCGCAAACTACTCGTTTAGCTCGCTTGTACATAAGATCACCCATTTTTATATATTTATGGCTTCTTAATCAATAATTAGTTATTTAATTACATCCAAATAGTTTATATTTAGTGAGATTTTCATTAGTTAGTGTTTAATTATTGTGTTAATGTATGATAAAATGTTAAACTAGAAATTATAAATATTATATAAATGGGATATAGCTAATTAACGAGCTTAAGGAACTGCTCGCGAGCCGAGCTGAGCTAGGCTTTTAACTCGTTAGCCTTAACGATTCAAGCTGAGCTACCTCGTTAAGGTAACGCCTTAACGAGCTCAAACGAGCCGAGCCTTAATAAGCCGAGCTGACTCGTTATCCACCCCTAATGTCAATGAACCGGCACCAATTTATTGTAAAATAAGTTTTTTTTAAAAAAAAAGTTACAGTAAAAGGTCCACATAAATAGAGGAAGTTAAGAGAGTAGGAACTCGATTGATGGTGGCAAGAACTGACGTTGAGCGGTATTCATGGGAGGCCTTATTGAATTTCAGAACATTTTCAAGAGTTATAAGTCCACGAAATTAGCAAAATTTACTTGGGTTGTAAAGTAGGTTTTAGGGTAAAGGCGGTTTAGGGTAACCCTAAACCCTAAAACTTGAAAATTCAAAACACTTCGGATTATATGAAAACAAGCAGGCAAGGCGGTTCTCAATAGGTAAAGCCGGCTTCTTTTACAATCGCCATAATTGACGTGCCGTCAACCTTATAAGGGTTACTTGATGACTTATCGGCCGCATCCAAAATTAATTTGAGTTTTTTTAAAACCATACATTCTAGCGTTGGCTTTTAAATTATAAAAACGCTGTTATAATAGTAATAACCATAATACTTTTTGGTTCCCTTTCAATTGTTGTTCATGGTTTCCAAGACATCCATAATTCCAAGAAATCATCCACGACCACGAGGCTCCAACAAAAGTAACTGTATATTCATTTCAGTAGTGTTATACCTAACTAACATTCAGGAACGAATGTTTGACTATGGTCACAAGGAAGTCGAGAGAAGAATGACACTGTGAGATCACATCGTTCATCGTGATGCCATCTCCTGTCCCAAGTCCCAACGACCTGACCTGAATGGCTGAATACCAATCACTATACACGACAGACAGCGTACATGGAGGCATGTTGCCGACCTAGAACGAAAACACTGAACTTCCCTGTATGGAACCAACAAAAGAAAGAATTACCTCCATCCACAAATATAAGGATTTATAGATTTGCGGACGGATGTGATATATCTTGGTACTACGGATAATTGGGTAGCGACGGAACAGAAGCTGCTTTCGTGTATACTGTACCGCAAATCACTAAGCCAGGGGCTACTTGAGAAAGCTCCCGGCTGGCTCCCCCCAAAAGGAAAGGTGCGCCCCGTGAGCTCAACTGCCTCCTCAACTTTACAAATGCCTACTCCAGTTTGGTTTGCAACACCAGCAAAAAAGAATGTGAAATGAATAACTTCTTGTCAAGTCAGTCAATCGTCAATATCCTGGATCCATTGCAGACCTGCAACAGGACAAACCACAAGTGTCAACCACTCATAAAGTAAACAACATGGGTGTCATAATCTCGCTAAAGTATTCAAGAAAAAAATGCCATATAATAAAAAATGACAAATGATTTTAAAGTAAATAAAAATGTGTGGGGTAATCAGGGGAAAGCCTTCATCCAGTATAAGAATATTGTATGCTCATAGTACAAGGTACAAAAAGATACTACTACCTCCGTCCCAGAATATAGCTGTTTCTGGGAAGACGTATCATTTTCTAGGGCAATGAATCTTGGACAGGTCTCTATCCAGATTTGTGGTCCTAAGAAATATCACCTCCCATAAATAGTTCTATTCTGGGACGAAGGTAGTAAAAAATCCCCTATTGTTGCACACAGCCACCCACAGTTCACATACTAGAAATATTAACTACTAGGAGCTATGAGAAGGGAACTAACCTTCTAATACTGACTCCACAGCTGCATTTGGAATCATAAGCCCAACAATGCGCTGATTATCATCTGTCTCCAAGCGTGCAACACGTATCCTTTTGTGAATTTGTCGGACCTGTTTGATCATGTCAGAAAAAGAAAAAGAACATAGCGAAGAAAGAACCTCAGATATATCAACTAAATGAAAAGGCAGCAAACCTGCTTAGCTAGGGCCTTTTCTACTATGCCCCAGACAGGAAGTATTAGGCCACCCAAAATATTGATTTCCTGTAACCTTCTGCCAACTGTACAATAGCTTCCAAGTTTGCATTTCGGTCCATGCATACACTGAAACAAAATCACAGGACACACAAGTTAATGAAATAACATGGTTAAAGTACAGAATAAGACAACCAATCATGTCTGTTCTTGAAACAAAATTGATGTGCTCAGATAAAAGTCACAAAGAAAATCTAGTTCCTCCGAGAACTATAAATTATTGATACAAAATAAGGGGATGTTAGTTGAAAAGTTAACTGATCACTACTCAGTCATTCAGTGTTGGCTTACTAAAACATATTAATACACCTTAAAATATTTTTTGGAAATTTCTCATTCAAAGAGAGAGCCTTTTGATGATAGAGGATAACGTAAAGTCTAAATCTAGTCCCACCTTTTCACTCAGTTTAATTTTCATCCCTCAACTCTTAAAACTAGTTTAGTTTTCATCCCTCAACTCTTAAAACCGGACAACTGTTTATCAATGGATTTGACCTACATGGTGTCCACAAGACATGAGGGAGTCAAAATTTATTTATAAGAAGCAGTATGAGAATGAAACCATGTCATGTTGAGGGATGAGAGACTTTTTCCTCCGTGGCTAGAGTTTTTCAGGCACTATAAAGTGGTGAAAACCTACTGGTATTTCTTTGGCTTCTGTATAAATTCAAAGCCTCCAATAGACCACAAACTGCTTACAAGGAAAAGGTAACCTACTTAAATGTTCATCTGTTGTCTGATATTCTATAGATCCATTCAACATTGAACCTCATTCCGATCAACGTTGCATAAACTTATTCAACTTCAGTATTACCTGCTTGGATGATGCATCATACTCTTCCTGCCAACCATTGCCAATTTTGTCAACTGATGAAACCTTCCTGTACTTGCTTTTAAGTTCAACCAAAGGCATTTCCCTGGAGAAAAGAGGACAGAGTAATTAAAAATCATCAACCAATCACCAGTACATGATGGATTTAATGTCAGGCAACAAATAAGAGATATGCCTTTTGCATCGGATGGATCTCTATGAAGAGTTTAAAGTATTTACTGCTTGGTCCATAATAAAAAATGTTTTAAAATGCTAGCAGAATTCAAACTCACTAATATATGCAAAATATAATGTGGAAATGGTATTAGTAGAGTTGCCATCTCAAGTAATTTCACATAATTAATATTTTCAATAATTTTTACGAATATATGATTACAAAAAGGCAATGATAAACATGTTCACTGGACACTGGAAAGGGTGAAACGATGAATCAAGTACCTTAAAGCTTCTCCAACAGCAGGACGGATAACTCTGTACATTCCCTCTGTTGAGCTGGTGAAGAAACAGCAAGGACTCGGATCATTTATATATATATAAACATCCACAAAATATTTTATATTTGTTGCTAGCCAGGGAAATAGATGAAAAACATAACGAACTATCCAAAGCCTTTTTATTCCAACTAATATACACTTACATTAAACTTCTGATATTAAGAATCAACCATTCACATATATGTATTCGATTCTTCAGTAGACGCTAGAAAATCACTATGGAAGTAACTTCTCCTTCACTAACAAGATACAAATGGACCAAAAGGATTCCCATCAAGGTTGGAATCACTTAGCAGATAGTTTCATCATCATTAGTGGCCAGAAGTCCATCTTTTTCACTTCATGAAAGTTAAGCTTTCAATAACATTAATTGTGCTATTTTGTCGCAGAAGTTCTTTCATATTGAAACAAGAAATAATAACAATGCCGACATATATCTGGGCATCTCACGAAAAGAAACTACAAATAAAAAAACAATACTTATCCAACTACAACTTAAATCATACCCTTCAAATGCTAGCATGTAATGCCTTCGTCCCATCCATTCTCTTCTGGATTCATAAAATCCACAATCTGAAGAACCAGCTCCATCCTTCTGCCTTTCTTCAAGTATTGCATTTGCCGACTTAAAATATGCACAGACAAAGAAGGTGCAATTGTCAAATTGTAGTCTCAAAAGCAATGCAGAATAAAAGAAAAGTAAACCTATAGTTATAGTGCAGAAAAGTAACACAAAAGGAGAATAGTTTGTGGATGAAAAATCCTTCCTACCTCCCAAGTAAATCCACGGTCGATTGTGAAAGTAAATAACACTGTAGAAGCGCCAGACAAGCTATCAACATGAACAGTCTGCAATGCATTGATGAAATTAATTTTGTAGTTCCAATTACATGGAAGATGTATTCACACATACACCACAGGGCATGTCCGTTTGTTTGTGTTGGGCAGTTTGGCAAATTGGAATAGTAGCGCACCCAAAACGAGAAACATTGTTAGTACATGATTAAATGAGTATTAGCTATTTAAACTTGAAAAATGGATTAATTTGTTTTTTAACAACTTTCGTGTAGAATTTTTTTTTTTTCCAAAAATCACACCGTTTAGCAGTTCGGGAAGCATGCACACCGGAAAAATAGGGAAAACACTGTGCAAACTGCAAAGTTGCCGGTACTGTTTTATTTTGCTACAAACGAACAGCCCCATGGTCCACATGTCCCTTTAACAAAAGTTCAAACAGAGGCTAGGGATAAATTCATAAACCTCACAACATTCCTACTGAAGCACACCTGTGCATGAGTGAATGTGGACACCAGGATTTGAACCCTAGTGGCCTAGTGGGTCAAGTCATGCACTCAGAACACAACAACACACAAGAAGGTGATTATCTATTTATAACTGGACAGCAGCAGCGCAATAGATCTAGGTCAGATTTGGCAAGTGCTGCAGCTGATAGAGAATCATA
Source organism: Leersia perrieri (assembly GCA_000325765.3). Taxonomy (NCBI): domain Eukaryota; kingdom Viridiplantae; phylum Streptophyta; class Magnoliopsida; order Poales; family Poaceae; genus Leersia; species Leersia perrieri. The sequence goes on along the minus strand of CM002486.1, from coordinate 4,959,187 downwards.
ATAAGATCTATATTAGAGTTTCCTAAGTTGGTTATAGGAGTCCTAGAAGTATCAGGTTCTAGTCTTACTAGTGTCAGGTGCTAAGTTGTTTACTTTTCCTGTTTAGAGGCACCTCAGTATATAAATGTAGCCTAGTATTGTATTTTGCCTTAAGCAACCAGTAATATGTATTAACCCTATAAAAGTTAAATAAAGGTAGTCACGAATACTGAAGTTGAGATTCTACACAAAACGCTATCTAAATTAAGCATTACCTTCGGTGATTCTTTCATTTTGACACTTTTTGCTTTGATGTCAACAATACCAGAATCAAGCTGCCCTTCACTTCGCGCATTTTGAATAACTATATCAAGTATACTTGTGAAAAGATCAAATATCCTGACAAATGAAGTATATTAGTAAGGTATCAATTGAACATGTATAAATATAACAAAAAGAAACTTGTTCTGGGCAAAACTTGCCTATTCTGGATGTCTGGAGCCAAGCCTAGAATGCGATTGAGGAAACGGCCTACGTCATGCATATCAGAATCAAAAATCCTACCAGTAAGCTTTCCTCCATTTTTTCCATTGCCTATGTGAACAATAAACAAATAATAAGATTTGAATTCTAGAGTTGAAACTACATAAAGAGGAGCATTTATCTTGTCCTGCAAAGAATGCTATGTTGAATGCGTTTTGCAATTACAAAAACATTAATCAGACATAGATGGATAATAGTATATAAAAAGGTTGCAAAACTCTATTACTAACATAATAAAAATCAACGAGTACTTATATACTTGAGGACAGACCACAGTCAACCTAATTTTCAAACAAGATTACATCATAACGAATTTGTGGTACTAAGTCCCAAAATATAGCAACCTAAGATGGGGATGTGACTCATCCTAGGACAATGTATCTGGACAGGCCTTTGTCCATATACCTCCTAGGATGGGTCTAATCCACCCTAGGTTGTTATATTTTGGGACGGAGGGAGTACATAATAATTTTAGGAGTGAAATTATGTTGACAAATGGGCTGAAGGCAGGAACAAAGTTTGCTGTTAAGAAGCATCTATTTGCTTTGTGAAGTGCACCCATATACCAATGTATCAGTTTATGAACAGCATAGGTAAATGGAAGAAGTTCTTCTAAAGCATGCAGCCATGCATCAGTTCTTTTCTTTCCTTTATTTTCAGTATAGGACACAATATAAGTTTATAAACAAGCTTACACATTATAGCATCCCTGATAATCCCAACCGACACCAAAGCAGCTTTTGCTTTAGTGATGAATCCTTGGAGGCTAGCTTGATCCTCAGAGCATCCTAAAGGCAAAACTGGAAGACCGTCCTGGTTGCCACAACAACAATTTCTTAAAGCAAATGTACTTAATGCAAATTTTGTTAAATAATCTCCTTCAGCCTTTTGAGAAGAGAGAGAGAGAGAGAGATTCTAGAATACTTAACCTGTTCCAGTATTCCTCTGTACATCATCGTCAGGGCTTTCTTTCCATAAGTGCTGTCATAGTTGAAAGCACTAAGTGATGGTCCAGCTCTGCAAAAGTTGAGATCGCACAATGTAATGTTCAGAGATGTTCAAGGTTACATTTATCACAGAGAGGAACCGACTGATATGAACCAAAAATAGTACCTTCGGTCTCCTTGTGTCAAAGCTCCAAGAGACTCCAGTCTCCTTGCCACAATTGATGCAAATCGCTTTTCACCTCCAAGATTTGTAAAAAGAAGCCTGGATTGAAATTTTAATTATTAATGCTTCCCAGTCCTGATATGCAAGTCTTGTAACATAAAACAAGTGGGTCTTTCGAACATGAACTTGTGTATTTAAAAGAATACATAGCAATCATCACTAATCCATGATCAGCCAAAGGCCTTGTATTAGTCACTTTCAACTAAAAATAACAACAAAAAGTCTAAACGAGTAAGCTGAAAATTTATATTAATAAATGATACCTATATTCAGGTGCAGAATTTTGATTGGAACGATGGGTTCTCCCAAACTGCTGAATTGCACGGTCTGCACTCCAAGGAAGTTCGAGTGTTATGTGCACTCTTCTCCTCTGTCATGTTTAGTTGAGCAGTGTAAGGAAAATTCCAGTAGATAACTGTCTTGGACTATAATAACGATGGGCAGTGGAAGAAAATAAACCTGATTTTTTGCCCTTCGATCAGCATGTAGAGAAACACCAGCTGATCCTGCTTCTGATATTATTGCAACAAACTTTTCTCCATCCATGAACTGCTGCTTTTCATGAATATTAATCATATCCAAGGCTACTTCTTTCCTATAAATGGAGACGGTAAGTGAATGATTGAATCAGGGAGGATCGTACGTCATTATAACTTACAAAAGTACTAAGTTTCAAAAGGAACACATATTTCATGAGCATAGTTTCACAATAACATGTTTCACCGTTATTATTACTTAAACCCAGTTTTTATGGTCTTGAGTTTCACTAGAAACCCATATAACAAAATTTGTTCCTGCCTTTGCTATCTCTGACAGATCTCTAGCAGTTCATTCCAATGCCAACAAGTCAAAACTTAGTTAGGACTGGGGTTTTTGTGTAGCATCACCATAAATGTGGTTTAAGCGCCACTCGCCAAGAAACCTAAGGTTTCATGCAAATATAACCATAAACATATGGTCCTTAATAATTTACTCTTAAGAGGAAAAAAAATCTCACTTGTTCCGTGCTTGATAAACAACACCTTTTCCATCTGATGCTCTTATTAGCATGCCACGACGTCCAGTTATTTCTGCAACATTGTCAGGACCACCGAGCTACAAATATAAAACAAACAGAATGGCTTAAGGAATTTGATGCTTAAGTAATAAGCTAATATCATTAGATAAACTGTTTCTGTTTATGCTATTCTGGCAGTTCTACGGCATGTGACAAACTGAAAAGGGTAATTGTACCATATCACATATTAGGAGAATAAAACTACCAAGCTTGGCCATTCAGTTAAAACTGGTTGGGTTAGATCATAAAAGGAAGGCCACCAAAAACTTTTAAATCCCTTCAATTATTCTAAAGTTATAATATAATTCCAACTTCCAGTGATATATGCAATCCATCTTGATCTACACAATCACTTGTTCCATATTTCCATTAAATTGTGGCTCCCGCTCCACTATCAAAAGATCAGCTAAAAAATAGGTCCTTTTATATAATGCTGCAAAATGGGAGGAATAACAGACTAAATACAAAACAGATGGAACAGTTTAGGTCATATTTCCACTTTGCCTGTGGTGTTTAGGTAATGTCCCGAGACTTGTGGACGTATACTTCTTAATGTAATGATATCATGTGCCATGCAGATGCTAACTAAATCGGTTAAACCATTGCAGATATCGAATACAAAGGACTTCTCTAAAAATCAATAACCCAACTGGCAAACTCTGAAGTCTAAACAAGCAAAGAGTTTTTGTGTCTGAAAGTATTCCATTAGAATTTTAAATAATGTACAAATTAAGATATATTAGCTGCATGATCAAGGAACAGCTTGAAAGTACTCAGTCTATTCTGGGCAAGCTCTTATAAGTTCAATCTGTAACAAGTAACTTCACCACTCCTAATTAGAAACCAGTCAATTACCTGATCAATGATATCATCTAGAGGATTGTTGGGCAAATCCAAGGAACGAATAATCTGTAAAATATCTGACTTCCTTTCCACTGCAGTATTATACCTGACATTAATTTACCAAGTAAATTGCATATGAACTCAGCCATATGACCATAGCTATTAGTTAGTAAATGGTTAATGATATACATAATAGGTACCTCTTGGAGAGTTCAGTTATGTAAGCATCTCTCTCTTTGAAGTAACTCTCTACTTTCTCCTTGCATGAATAACATGACCAATCATCCGTTATCATACCAGTCCAAGGAGGAATCAGGCAACCAGGATGAACATGTGCGGCACAACCAGTACAATGAAGTAACATTGTCTTCTCCTAAAATGAAATTCAACTAAAGTATTACAAAAACTAGCAAAAAGGAGTCGGGAACTGAGTGAATGTGGTGCATATGAAAATGTCTCTCTTTTTGTAGGCCGTGTAGGCATGTACGAAAAGATTTTTTTCTAGCACTATATCCCCAAATAGAACGAATGAATGTAGAAAGGTAGGATCATTCAGCCATGTCTAAAAAATCAGAATAACATTGAGGATACAAATGCAAACAAAGGAATAAAATGCTAATGCTTTCTATTTCTTATAAGAAATTGTAAAAAATGGTGTGTGCAGATACAAATGTCAGAACCAACTTAAACCACATTATTTCCAGTCAAAATAAATACATCACAGTAAGGTTAAAACAATGAAGTTTTATCGAAACATCAGAAATCACCTCAGTGTTGCAGATCTGACACATATTGAATTCCTCTTCAGATTCTGTTGATTCATGGTCTGACTCTGCTGTGACATTTTACAGTTAACATAATAAGTACTCAAGGAATCAATAAGAAATACCATAGCTCATCTGCTGCAATCCATGACACCATAATTAGAGTTGACAAATTAGACATGCATTAGACATAAGGGCCATTTTGGGTCACTTCTTTGCATGCTTTCACCGTTGTTATATAGTTTTCAAGTATGATAAAGAACGTATGTGTGTGTCTGTGTGTACAACCTCGAGAATATGCAAGGATGCAGACTTATTCAAATTAAATGATTAGATGCAACCTTAGAATGTAAAATCAAACCAGCTTCTATTGGTCTGTGTATACAAAAGGTGAATATGTTAATATTTTAAGATGTCAAAACACAAAAAATGTTTTACTTTAAGGTCCTTGCAGTACTCATGCTATTCCACGTAATTTCTGTAATAGGTAAACCCCATTGCAGCAAAGTGTGAATATTATAAGAATTTCAAATGACGACCATCCCCGATATGGGAGAATATGTTGAACCCATCACTCATCAATTAATGTATATAAGTTGTTTTCAATGATTTACGTCAAGAATTTGTTGAGATCACCCAGTGGTTATACTATATTATGGATCTAGAGGGCAATGGTAATCTTAACCAATTCCACTATGATGATTTTAGGGATCCCAAAAAGATGATTCCAACTTCAAAGTAGTTATTATATCAAAGAATGGGAAATACAATTGCTTTTGCCACATAAATATCATGCATTTAGCAAGCACTACCAAAAGTTCTCAAGAAACCTACGTAGAGAATATTCATCACTTCCATCATCACTGATATCTTCCATTTTTGCGAGTTTCCTAGCACGCCCTTTAAATGATACATCAGGTCCATAATGCCGCTTACGCTGAACCTCTGCAACTTTTTCTTCACCTACTACAACATGCATGCATAAGAAGCAATAGAAAATTAGAAATGATGTAGAGAAGCCAATCAAACACACGTTCTACATACAAATACATGCTAAGTTTGTTCAGATTGGAGGCCAGCTTCCCGAAGAGCAAATATTAGTTCCACCCTCCTAAATATAGGGCGCTTATTGTTCCATTAGGACAAGAGTTTGATCAACAATTTCTCTATCAAATTTTTTTATGAAATAAAATTGCTGTTAGATTCATATTAAAAAGTACTCTCCTATGATTTTACTTTCACATTGTACAAATCATATAGTAATAGACAAAATATGGGTCAAAGCCTTATCCTAACAAAACAAAATAGGCCCTATAATTTAGGATGGAGGGAGTAGCATTTTGATCCATATCTACAAAGTTTATCTAGATGCAAACCTGTCTGAAAACAATCTGGTTTTGGAGGCAAAGGATAATTGTCATCTACCAGCTTGAGAAGCAACTCTCTTGGACCAGAAACAAAGTCTTCCATTTCAACACCCTGCCACATCCATTCAGTAAACAAGAAAAGAATTCTCAGAATCAATTCACCAAAACAAGTTTTAGAATAGAGTAAATATCACAAAACCGCAACTACTTTTTCAAAACCATTGGTTCACTGCAATTTTAGTGGGTTTAACCAAAAAAAAAAATGCAAGTTTGTCAGTTAAGGGCCTGCCTGATAGGTCAGGCCCACTAGTCAGATTCACTGTTACAAGCTGGACACAGATAATTACAGAAAGGGACAGTTATAGTTTTCTGACAATATTGTGCTACTACTACAGTTTTGTAAAATGTCCAGCTAAAGTTGCAGCGAAAAGATAGTTTTGACAAAAAAAAGTTGCAGTATTGTGAAGTTCACTCTTTAGAATATACAGGGTGAAGTTTTATGCATGAAAAACACACATATTTACTGACAGCTTCCTCCGTTCGAGCTTCTCCAGTGCTTTGAAGACCAATCACCACACATTTTTCTTCAGCTAAGGCTTCTTTCACTAATCTCACGACAGCAGGTACTTTTGCAGACATACACATATGCCTAAAGAAACGCTGCAAATACATATATACATAGCATACTGTTACTTAGTAATTAATCACATGTAGTAGTGTTTTCGAAGGTCAGCAAAATACCATGTTACTGCACCAGAATTTAATCCCTGAATAGATATCATATATTATAACAGAAGGAAGTAATAACCTCACATAATTGGCTAGGGTGTAATAAATAAACATATTCTTAGTTTCTTATGTAAAACGAAAGAGAACCACCTGATGGCTGGCCCAGTATAACCGCCAAATCTGAGCTGAATTACCCTTATCTTCTGCATAATATTCAATTGCTGTAAGGAGTTCAACACGCAACTCGGCCCAAAATTCAGCTGCCTTTCTATACATATTCTGCATCATGAGATAACATAACGGAATGTGAAAATCAACACTAGGATTACACCAAAAAGGACTAGAAAAAGGCTAAACTTAAAGGAATGTCAGTTTTTAATGTAAAGTAAAATCACATTGTATCGCAATGGTTCAGAGTAAACTACTCATACCACTAAATAAAAGCAGAAAAGGAAGAACGTCAATCTTACCATCATTCTTTCCTCTAGAGGTGCTTCCACGGCAGCAAAAGCAGCACCCTTATAACTTAGTGTTCGGCAAACATACATACCCCTGGGACAAGTTGAACAAGAGGTGTCAATAATTATTAGAACAGGAATATATCAACAAGGCAACTGGGTTACCTATGTACACAGAGAGCAATTCATATATACATGCCCAATGCATAGGCTTCTTCATGTCAACTACTGCGCGCATAAAAGGTACTAGTACTAGAACTAAACCACTGAGAAGTTCCAGGAAAACGAACCTGGCTTTCATATCCATAGCAACAAGTTCAAGAGCACCAACACCACCTTTCTCAAGAGCACCTGAGAATTGTTATCATAGCTTGTCAACAATAGCAAACATCATTATGGAACTGTGAATCAGCTCATTTATCAACACTCAATTTTTAAAACGTCTACTACACAACCTTTTAACTATCAAACTGTCCACTTTACACCCTCAGGCAAATTATGGTGTTTTTTAATGACTTGTCAGTGGTTTTTTTTGACATGGCAGATACTCATCAAACAGAACAAAAAATTATCAGGCCCCAATGGACACATGTCATCATCATAATCCCATCTCTCTTCATCCCCTTCTCATTTCAGAGCAATAAATTGGTAACATCAATGTCTGATATAAACCGCACACCAATTCAATACAGTCTATTGGTGTGGTTTGATTTCCCCAACATGAATTTTGGCTTGCAATGTTACAAAGCCAAACTTTTTAAAAACTGAAGAAACTAAACCAGGAGCCAAAAGAACTGAATGCCCACCTAGTTGTCCATCCCAGCAAATCCGACAACCAAATACAAACTCCAATTTCAAAGAACCAAAATTGAATCAAGAAGACGAGGCCCTTTATGAGGTTGTGAAAAGTGTTGTTTCCACCAGAGGTACGCCTACAGCACAACATCGTCTCCAGACAGGCAGATCATATGGGCTGGACCGCTGGCTGATCTAGTGCGTCCAACACAGGTACTCAGCGAACAGTTTGTGCAGAATCACAGGGAGACTCTTTGAAGTGGGAGAGGAGAGAGAAGGTTAGAAATGAAGCAAATGGATGACAAAGAAGCTAATTTCTACTTACATGTGGGCCTCCCATGTAAGCAATTTTTTTGAAGTTTAATTTTGCGAAAACCATTTTATTGCCATGCCAACATCCACACTCAAAGCTTACACATGGCTCAAAAGAGTGGATAGGATCAAGGGTGAAGTGTGCAGTTCAGGGGAAAAGTGAAAACAAGGGCAAAAATGAATTTCAGAGTTAAAAAGCAGACTGTCTTAATTTTCTATTGAATTTCACAGCTATGGATAACTTCTGGGAAAAAATGCCAGGTCCATCAATAGTGAAAGGAAGAATTAATCTTCTTCACAGTGCTGGTGCAAGCAGCCTGGTATATATTTTATCCCAAAAGAAAGAAAAAATATCTTGACAGTGGTGATCACTTAGCCTTTCAACATAACTGGACCAAGCACATGGATAGTGGAAAGTACTTTACTATTAGTTGAAAAATGAAAGAATGCAGCAAAAAGATCTGTTCATTTTGTTTCTTACCCTAGCAGCTTGCTTCTGAGTCACATTTTGCAGGACTAAGTGGACAACTACTGGTATGCTCTGATAGAGACGGCTACTAGTCTACTACTGCCCCTGCACTTATATATTGAAGTTGTTATTATGGTTGCATTAAGAGGCAATTACTGCAGTTGCAGCTGCGGACCTGCAACGCACTAATACTCAACATTGCTTCAATGTAGCAGCAGCTACAGAAGTCGGGTACCAAACAGTCTCTATGATGGTAGCTGGGCAGCGTTGGAAATAACTACTTCCTCCGTATCATAATGAAAGACTTTTTGACTTTTTTCTTGCAACGTTTGACCATTCATCTTATCCAAAAAATTATGAAAGTATCATTTATTTTGTTTGTGACTTACTTTATCATCAAAAGTATTTTAATAATAACTTATCCTTTTCTATATTTACAATAAATTTTTGAATAAGACGAATGGCCAAACGTCGTATGAAAATGTCAAAATGTCTTACATTATGAAACGGAGGTAGTATTGTAAATTTGTGTGAATAAAGATAACATGCAAATAAAAATAGAAATGCATATAACAAAGAAAAATTTAGGAATAAAGGAACAAAAATAAACCTAGAAATTTCTGAAAATTCTGAAATGATGTTCCACCACCCCAGAGACCAAGGCGAACCATGTAACCCAGATTACGTGGCTCTGATGCACCAGTTGCTGAGCAGTAAACCACCCGAGCTTCTGGTAACATTTCCTGCAATGTTTGGTGACAATAATTAAGAACAGATCTAAGTAAAATTTCTTTAAAAGAATCATCTGAAATACCACGTAACTTTCAAAGTGAGGACCGAAGAATAATACTATAATATGCACCACAGTGTCACACCGTAAGATGCATAAATGGTTGAAAATTAACCAAATACATCTCTACTATTATAGAAGTGAGGATGCTTCCACTGTTCAAAAAATTCAATCCGTCAACTGTTCCGTCCGTCATCTGGCATCTCCTAGTCAAGTTGGTTTTCCTTTCACATACCCGTTTCTAGCATTATGTCTCTGATTCCAAATTTTGAACAAAAGGTGAAGCTAGACCACAGCAACGAGCACACCGGTGGAGATTGGCGATCCTGACCAGGCCCCCCAACTCCTACACACCAAGCACTCCTGCGCGTGGACAATTCCAGCCACAGCCTGTGCTCTGGATCAAGACAATCCCAAGCTGACCAGCATCTCATTTACAAGCAGCAGCCAAGATCGAGGCCCAGGCAAGAGGTGATGCCGTGCATGACCGTGATCGAACAGAACACACTAGCTTTTTGCAGGGTATAAAAAACAAGAAATGGTGGAACACAGCATGTATCCATCAGTAATGAAAAACAACCTAACAGGCATGTTTCAGGCTCACCTACACGATAGTCATTTTTTAATCTCAGCAGTACAGATGCAAGGACCAGCGACAGGAATTAACACCTTCTAGGAGTGAGTGACCAGTGCCACAATGCAAGGTGTTATTGTCACAAACAATTACAATGCCAGTTTTTTTAAAAAAAAAAGAGAAAACATTGTATTCTCGCTTCTCTTAACTTTCTTATCTTTTTTCTTCCATCCTACATTTTCAGTCTATCTGACGCCATCACAACCTCCTTTTTTTTAGCCGTTGCAATGCACGGGCATTTTGCTAGTATGTCAACATACGAGAGTATGATGTCCGCCAGCTCAGAAAGGTGCTATGGGCATGGGCCAGGCCCATGCAGCAGTTTAGGCATAAATATAGATTAGGAATAAGTCAAATAAAGATTGGAGATTATCGAGTTAGGAAAGAGATGAGGCTTATTGGTAAACTAGAGATAGAGATTGGATTGGTTCCAGTAAAGTTAGAGATAAGTTTCTTCTATGTCAAGTCTGTGATGTCAGTCATCCCTATATATAATGGGACCTCATGTACTCTTATTATAATAGTATCAACCAATCGATGAACATCTAAAGTTAGTCCTAAGCTTAAGAGCCTATTTTAGCTCAGCAAGGAGAAGCCCTGCCGCTGCTATTAGAGGGCGGGTGCCCTTTCCCCTAGTCTTTGGACCCTTAACCTATCCAGTCCATAACAGAATGTATCCAGAATTTGTCATATCAAATCAGAGTATGGTGGGAAAAAAAATCATGAATAACTTGCCTTATACACATTTAAAATTTCTGCACAGATTACAAGACAACATAAGGTCATTGACTTATGGTTTGAAATTTGAAAAATATGTCCAATCACTATAGTAAACTGTTTGCTTTCAAGGGCCAGGGAATATATATATCAAAAAAATCAGCTATATAAGTCCACTGCAAGAAATGTATGCCAGTAATGTTCTGCACTTCTACCGATCACAAGGAGACAAGAGCAAGAAAAAAAAGACCAAATATATAGCCACACACCTGGATCTCAAGAACTGCTTTACCAGTGCGAGTGGGCTGGCTCCCTGCCTCAGGAATCAGATTTTTTGCTTTGTGGCACTGCAAGAAACACAACATTCAAGCATATCAAATAAATGTGAAGCGGATTGAATATAAAATTGCATGCTAACTAGAACATACCAAGCACATTCCATTTATACCTCATCAAATACTAGAAGACCATCAAACTCAGATCCACACCACTCTATCAACTGCTGTAGACGGGAACGGCCTTTTTCAGAGGATGCTATCAAGCTGCTATAAGTTACAAAAATAACTCCATCTGTGATCCCAATGGCCTTAGAGTCTATCTTAGAATATGTTAGCTTATTTAAAGCATGCACTGCAGAACAAATATATCGGTATCAGTTACAAATATTAGCAATTAATATGGAACCAATAGATATATTTGCCTATAAGAAGTATATTTATTCAAATAAGTTTGTTCTTCACCTCCACTCAATCAATGAAAGTACAAAGAAAGGAAAAGCATGAAATATTTATTAAATATTATCACTCTAATTGTTTCATGACATCTGAAATGCCAAAAGGTAAAAATAAAATATTGCTGAGCGCTTGGCATTCTGTCACTTCGAAACCACAGCTGAAGTATACTTTAACTTGTCCATCTGGACCCACATGTAAGTGGCATGCGACAGTGTCTGCCCCTATAGTGAGAGGAAGTAACTCAGCATGTCCTCACATTCACGATGTCAATCAAAGAGAATAATAGGTCAGACGCTGATGTGCACAGCCCTAGCTGGGGAGAAGCTATTGGCTAAAATGGAGAATGGATTATAAGAGCTGTTTACTGATAGTTTTGTTGGAAATTTATATGTTTTCTTGAAGAAGAGAAAATCAATTTTTTTTTGACTACTAGTTGGTCAAGTCAGTTGATTGTTCTAGCACAAGCTAGCTGCTATGTAGCTTAATTAGTAAAAAAAGCTTAGCCAGTACTCCATCTATCCCAAATTATAAGGCCTATTTCGTTTTGTTAGGACAATGGTTTGACTCATAATTCTCTGTTAAGAAACCATTATTGCAATGAAAAAACATAATCATAAGAAAGCACTTCTAAATATGAATTTAACAACATCAATTTTATGTGATAAGAATATTTTTTTAATAGAGAAATTATTGGTCAAACTCTTGTCGAACAAGTCAAATTACGCCCTATGATTTGGGACGGAGGGAGTATTATACTGTAGCATGAGCTATAAAAACGTGCCACTGTAGCAGGTCGGTACTGTAGCCGTCAACCTAAAAGCCCTATAAAAGGACTTGTACCATATGTAAACTAGTATTAGGACTTAGGAGGTGTATGTCTATGAGATCAATGAACATGTGGCTCCCCTTGCTCTACATTGTGCTCTCTTGCTCTCTGTCCATGCCAACAAGTTTAGGTAGCATACATGTAGTTTTTGTTGGTAGGATCTATTCTGAACTACACACTAGTCATGACTAGTGTGTAGTTCAGAATAGATCCTACCAACAGTTTTATGAAAACATTTCTTCAAAGTGCAGATTAGCGATAGTTTTATCAAAATATGTCGATATGAATTGGATTGGCACGGGTCCAAAGACAAAGTGTGGATTGGCGATAATTTGATCAAAATATGTCGATATGAATTGGAATGGCACAGGTCCAAAGACACACTCATCTGGTAGCCAGCTAGGCTTCTTCCTGATATGGAGCAGAAGGCCTAATTCGAAGTAGGCTAGAGCTCCAGATGAGCCTAGCTAGACCCATAGCTCAAAACCGTGAGCTCTCTACAAATATCTGAGCAGAGCTCAGTTGTTGTGAACTTGCAAGAGCTAAACATGTTCTCATCCGCATGTCTTGCACACACGATCTAGGCATGTCCTCAAGAGACCACAACTTGAGCCATGCGACGAAAGGAGACATGCTGTATCTCAGCCAGGTCTGACAACCCAGCTGAAATACAAACATGAGTAGAGTACTTTCATCTCTACACATGTCAAGTCCAGTCTATGGAAAAGGATTAAAATAGACTTAAAATATCCTAAGTGACAAAATATAGAAGAGACAGCATAAGGAGTGGCATTTTAAAGATTGCAATGTTAGGGGTGGCATCTTATCAAAGCCCATTTTGAAGAGTGACAGTTTTCTCAGTCTGACGACCCAGCTGAAATACAAACATGAGTAGAGTACTTTCATCTCTACACATGTTAAGTCCAGTCTATGGAAAAGGATTAAAATAGACTTAAAATATCCTAAGTGACAAAATGTAGAAGAGACAGCATAAGGAGTGGCATTTTAAAGATTGCAATGTTAGGGGTGGCATCTTATCAAAGCCCATTTTGAAGAGTGACAGTTTTCTCAACGACGGGACAGGGAGGGCAGAGTGGAGGATAGCAACACTCATCTGTGGCGGGATAGAAACACCGCCAACTAGGGTTTCAAGATGAGATTATCTCCTATTTCCCTTCATCCTCTGGTTTTGCCCGCAAGATGGAAGCAGTCCTTAGCCCCTTCACCCGCCTTACCTCTTTTTTGACAACACAGCCATGCCTTAACATCATGGCGCTAACCACCAATTTGTGTGCACAGAGTTTGTGTGTGGGTACTCTCAGGAAATTATGTCCGATGTAAACTTGGTAACCGCTGGCATATATACATGCAAATGAATTCGAGTTTACTTTCTTAGCCCCTTTCCTGTTTTAGCTGTGCAGGCATTTACACATATGTATTTGATAAGTATGTTTTTATTTTCAAGTCTCGCCTGCTTAAAGTTTTGATCTAATATGTCAATATAAATATGATCGCATGCCAGCTTATATGTTCGCATACAAGATTCAAACACTCCCACATTGGTGTGACTGTTCTCCAATACCAGTTATTTGCATACCATCAATCCAACTGAGTTACAATTTTTTTTCGTAAATAAATATTATAAGGTGTATGAGTAGAATCATACCTTCCACATATTTTGCACCAACATCATCCAGATCTCTACGAGCATCATATTTCAGATCTGAACCAATGGAAATCCACCTGGATAATTAATTCATTGTAAGCATAAGGCCAGCAAACAATGAGTAGAGCCAAAATAATTGGTTAGGTGCTTTTATCAGCTATGTTACTGAATCCTTTTTGTTTTATATGTTCTTACAGTGCCTTATGCCTTCCCTTTTTCCAATTTTCCCAGATCAATCCAGCAATTGTACGGCCTTTACCAACACCAGCTCCATCACCAATAAAGAAACCTGCTCTAGCACCAGCAGGCAGATGATAAAGGTGCCTCTGCATACAAGAATCTAGACTTACAAGAGGTGCTAACATTAAACTGAAAATAAGGAAATGTCAACATCAAGAAGATAACTAACCTGACAAGCATACACTATCGTTTCAATTTGTAAGCAAGACAACACCTTGGTCTCATCCAATTCATCCATAATAGCCAAGTCATATGTAGGTTCAGGAGGTTGCACTGCAGACAGAGATGAAGTTTCTACCACAGGGTCTGGATGAGGAAGACCAAGAGATAGCTTGGGAGGCCTCTGGAAATAGAAAATAAATATCAAAAAATATTATAACACATAAAAATTAAAACAGAAACAGATCGAGGACTCGAAGGAAGTACCCTCCGTTTTGCCATAAAAGCAGTTGGAAACCTAGAATCTTACATAGTCCATAAAAGTTTCCCCGGCAGTGCCACCTTCGTCTTCTTCACGCTCAACATCAACTGCAACCTGCTTGAAGCCAGCTACAGTTACAATCCAGTACCATAGCAAGAAGGCATTGGCATTTAAGGTTCTTGAAAAAAAATGACTAAAACAACTGAAGGTTTATGACAGAATGTTATGGAATATTCACGGTAATTATACTCCCTCCATCCAAAATATAAGGTTTATTTTGTCTTGCGCATAGACAATTAAAATATTGAAAATGATGAGACAAATACCTAAAAAAGAATTCGGCCTATTTCCTTCACTATGGAAAGCATACAGAAATGGTGTAGGCCGAACTGTATGGGAAGTGCAAAAAATTTTGTAGCAAACTTCAGAAAGGTTTGCAGGTAACTGGATACAAAGCATATGAAACCTCAACTAGCTTACCAGGAATTTAAAGTTTAAAACTCACTCACCACCCCCACACCCACTCCAAATGGCAAACAAAAATGATATGACCAGCACCAAGCCTAAGAGCAAACACCAGCTTAACTGATTATTAAGTCTCCATTTTGATACTGTAGTACTCCCTTTGACGCTGGTTAGTTCATTTTTGAACTAACCAGCGTCATTTAAAAAAAGCCGGAGGGAGTATATGAAAATTTTCTTTGGTTGCAGACTTCAGATAAAGACAGCAATCACAGTCAAAGCTTAAGCTACGACTTTTTATACAGTATTCATCAGAATAAAGGAGAAAATTAGCATGTGATCACTGCACCATCTGCACTTTAAGGTTCACCATTCACATGGAATTATGAGAAACCACACTTAATATTTTATAGAATCAAAGGGTAAAAACAGGTTTCTGGTGGCACTCAAAACTCCTTTATTGATAGGATCACAGAAGATCTCATCCAACATTCCCAGCCCCAAAACAAGAATGATGTAACAAGTCACAGTTGTTTTTCCAGATTGCTGAGCAAACAAGAAGAGTCAAGCCTATGTGCATGCAATGGTGTAAGTGCAAGTAATAGCTTTTCATTACATGCAGTTTCTGAAGATCGCAAGACTGAAGTTGTGTCCCGCAGCCAACCCAAGTTATGAGTTGACTGCTCCTACAATTACTAACCGGGGACAGATAGATGGTGCGCACGAGGCAACAATGCCATCTGTAATAGGGTTCCAAGCTAAAAGAATACATGTAGTATAATGTGCTTCCCCATGGGTATCAGGTAATTGCGAATGTAGTGGGATAATCATTAAATTGACAGCATATAAGTAATACAAAAGCCAAATAAAATCTACAAGGGTTTCGGCAAGTTCTCCTAAGCATAATACGAGCATGGGCATACAAATTCTCAGAAAATGACAGGCCTTCTGATCCAAATTCAGTCAGCCAGCACCACAACTGCGACATTTTGGCCTGAAATAGCATACAGCACAACGACTGTAACCGGGTACAATGCAGGCTGCTCACCTCATTAATCTCCTCAGGTAGCTCAACGGGCGGCGGCATCGGCGCCGGAACGTGTGGCATCATCGGGAGGAAGGGCATGTGCGGCAGTGGGACGGGCGGCATCTGCGGCGGCGGTGGCGGCGGCGGCGGAAGAGGGACGAAGCCCGGGACGGCGCCGGCGGAGGCGAGGAAGTTGCGGAGCTTGGAGAGGTCGACGGCGAGGTCGACGTCGCACTGGGGGCAGCGGAAGCGGGCGAGGCCGTGGGGCACGTTGAGGATGGCCTTGCAGCGCGCGCACGGCAGCTGGATCTTCGTGGGGTCCACGCCCTGCGCCCGCGGCGCGGAGCGGCGGGAAGGGGGAGGAGGAGGAGGGAGAGGCGCCGGCTGAGGCAGAGGAGGAAGGGGAGGCGGCGGCGGAGGAGGAGGAGGAGTAGGGGAGGCCTTAGGGGGAGGAGGG
>CM002486.1:4879178-4940624 GCA_000325765.3 Leersia perrieri | reverse complement strand
TCGCAGGAGGGAGAGGGAGGGGCACGGGAGAGAGAGGCACGAGAGAGAGAGTACTCGGGAGAGAAGAAATCGATTAGGGGCAATTTAGTCTTTTTCATACGTGGGTCCCACATGTCAGATTTTATTTTCTAACAGATGATGGATGGAATGGCGTGAAGGTAATAGAAAGTTTGGTCCATGGCATAGAGGTGTCCAAAATATTTTTAGTGGCACACAGGTAACCACAAATTTTTTTAATGGCATGTACGTAAAAGACTCTCACATCCAAGAGATGGGAGTCGTATGCCAATGCCGGTGTCGTACGTCACAGAGCAGGTAATAATGGGCTATTCCCGGTGATGAACTTCACTGCTGCTGCTACCTCTGTTTCAGAATGTTTTTCAATGTTTAACCATTCATCTTATTCAAAAATTTTGTGCAAATATAAAAGCTAATAGGTCATGTTTAAAGTACTTGTGATAATAAAATAAATCACAAAAAATAAATAATAATTTCATAATTTTTGAATAAGACGAATGATCAAACTTTATAAGCAAAAAGTCTCTGTACTAGTGTAACTATCCATTACAGAATATTTGTGCGACATGATTCGGGTTTGGATTTGTGTTGCACTAATATATGCACGCTGTGGTGGGGTGCTTGGACGGTTGGACCTGCACTTAAATTGGGGTGGTGGGTAGGTAGTAATTTTTGGTGTTGTCTGCTGATTACGAGCCAGAATATTGTTTTCTTATGGCGAATGGCGACCAGCCAGCATGAGGTTAGGTGCTTTTCAACATTTTTATTCCATGGGAATCCTATTAGCTATTCCATAACTAGGTGGGGCAGAACATTCTGCATGAATTGTTAGGGCTTGTTTGGATCCATGACTTTTTTTAAGTTCTCGTCATATCAAATGTTTGGACGTTAATTAGGAGTATTAAATATAGACTGATAACAAAACTAATATAAAGGCTAATCATTAGACAAATTTTTTAAGCCTAATTAATCCATGATTAACAAATATTTACTGTAGCATCATCGCTAATCATGAACTAATTAGGCTCAGTAGATTCATATTGCGAAATAGTCCAGAGTATGAGGTGGGTTTTATTAATAGTCTATATTTAATACTTCTAATTAATTTCCAAACATCCGATATGACAATGAATTAAAAAAAAGTGCCATGTACAACGCGTGACCCAGGGGTGTGGTTTGAGCGCGCCACGTCGGATTGAGGGGCTGAATTGCAAAATTGCGAGGAAGTTGTGACTTGCAGAGGAGACTGTAGCTTCGGCGCGGGGCGTGGAGAGGTGACGGCTGAAGCGACGCGCTAGGCGGAGGAGTGGCTCCGTGTTACCTCATCCCTCCCGAATCCGCCGGCGAAATTCCCCCCTACCCTCGATTCGGCGGCAAATCCTCCCTATTTCGCGCAAATCTCCGCCACAGGCGCCCTCGTCTTCTTCGCGGGAAATCGCCGGCGTTGCCCCCACAGCCGCCGTCGTCACCGCCACAGCCGCTGTCCTCACCGGTAGTGAACTTGAAGGTACGTTGCAGTGCCTAAATCATGGTGGGAATTGATGTTTTTTGCAGTAGATAGCTGATGTTAGATGTGGTTCTAGGTCGCTATGGATATGAACTCGCCGTCGGCTGGATTTAAGCAATTCATGATGGATGCGACGACTGGCGAGTCGTCGAGCCAGCCAGACGGGTTCTCCTCGCAGCCGACTGGTTTCCCTACGCACCCGGCGTTCTCGTTCCCTGCTTTCTGCTCGCAGCCACCACCAGCACCACTAGCACCAGCGACGCCGGCGGGAGCTCACTCTGCTGGATCCATCTCGGCACGCCGTCGCCGGGTGGCCGCAGATCCAGAAGGGGAGGGTGGTGGCAGGCTGTACTACTCAAACAAAGAGGACTTAAGGCTGGTAAGATTGCATATTTTCTCAGTTGTGGACGATGGATCAATGTTATGCTCTGCAATGGATCGATGTAGTGTTTTTAGGGCATATGAATGAAATTCTGTTATTATAATGTTAGTGTTATGCAATGGATAGATGTAGTGATGTATTGGACAATTGTTTCTGTTATTATCATTGTTGCATGTAATTTTGTCATCCTTATACCAGTTGATGTGTTGAACAATTGAATTTAACATTTTTTTTCGGTTAATGCCTAGCTGAACAACTCTACTGACCCAATAGAAGGCAATGGAAGAAAGGGTGATACATACTAGAGGCAAGTGACTGATACTTACAACTCTACTATCCATGATGCAAGAAAGAGAGACATGAGCCAGCTTAAGAGCCATTGGCATAAGACAACAAGGAAGGTCAACTTGTTCAATGGGTGCTACATTCACGTGACAAGTGCCTATGCCAGTGATAGGAATGATTTACAGATCATGGAGCAAGCAATGGAGCTGTACCATTTCAGGGAAGGGACTTCATTTGGGTACAAGCGTTGGTGGAAGGCTGTTTGTGATCACCCTAAATGGAACAATCATGTCTCTCAGCTTGGACCTAGAAAGTGCAAGAATCCTGTTGATCTTAATCTGGATCCAACACCTAAGGAGCCTCCAGCAGCAATGGATCGACCTATTGGAGTTAAGAGGGCAAAGAAAGGCAAACATGGTGCTGTGGCAGAAGAGGTGAAGGAGCTAGTGCAGTCATTGGTGGATGCAGCTGCAAGTCATAAAGAGGATCTTAATGAAGTGAAGGCACATCAAGCAAAGATTGCTAAGCAGAAGATACAGCATGCCAATTTGTTGCTGAAAGTTGCTGAGGAGAAGAGTAGAGCTAAGATGCTTGAGCATAGGGAGAAGATGCTTGACAAGCTTAACTAGATGCTTCTGTTGACACTTCACAGATGGAGCCTTGGGCAAAAAAAGCCCATGTGAGAGCATCAACTCTTCTCATGGATCAGTTGTGGCAGAGAGGGGATGAATGAGACCCATGGGTAAGTTGTTGTAAGTTGTTCAGTTATGTACTTCACTTGTTTGCTGCATTTCATCTGTGTAAGTATTAACTAAATTTCTCTAAATGCAGTGATTTTCGAGGGAGTGGTTGAGATATACTTCAAGGATGAAGATTTTGGACATTTTGGAGGGCAATGGAGCACATGGCTAACTTCAATGCAGCTAGTTTTTTGGATATTTTGTAGATGACAGGACAGGGCTTTACATGTAGATGGCAGGATAGATTTAAGTCAAGTTTCACATTTTGAGATACTTGTAATCTGATGGATGTGTGGTACCAGGACATGTTTCTTTTTTTTAGCATAGTTCACTTTAAGACATGATTCAGACTTTGGGTGTAAGCATTTATATATTTATATGAGTGTAATGACTACTCCTTCAGTGATGGTTGTCCTTTCACTGCTTGTGTATCCTCTTTGATGTTGTTCTAGCTGTGGCTATGAGGTGTGTTCGAGCACCTATGCTTAGTATATTTTCTGTTGATTGTGCACCTATGTTGCCAAAATTTTGCTTTCTCAATTGTTGTTTTATGTATGTTTGCATTTGTGATATGTGATCTTGCAGAGATGTCAGACAGTGAAGAAGATGAGATTAAAGTTGAGGAGATCAACCTGGATGAGCTGCTGCAGAGACAGCATGAGTTCACAACTGCTGCTGCTGGACTTGCTGCACATGTTGTTCAAGGGGTTGTCTCACATCCACCCAGGGTGGTCACTTTAAGAAGGTATGTGCCAAGGGACAGGGAAGGAGGTTACTATAGATTGATGAGAGATTATTTTGTGGAAAATCCTGTGTACAATGATGTGAACTTTAGAAGGAGATATCGTATGACCAAAAACCTGTTCCTTAGGATTGTTCATGTTCTTGGTGAGTGGAATGAGTACTTCACAGATAGGGTTGATGCTGTAGGCAGGGCTGGACTGCATCCATTGCAAAAGTGTACTGTTGTTCTTAGAATGATTGCATATGCTGCTAGTGCTGATCAGGTTGATGAATATTGTAGAATTGGTAGCAATACCTCACTAGAATGCCTAAAAAACTTCTGTGAAGGGATTATAGAGTGTTTTGGCCCTCAATACCTCAGGAAACCAACTGCACAAGACACTAAAAGGCTGTTGGTTGAGAACCATAGAAGAGGATGGCCCGGTATGCTTGGTAGCATAGATTGTATGCATTGGAAATGGAAGAACCGCCCCTATGCATGGAGTGGGATGCACACAAGGGGTGATTATGGAGCTCCCACAATAAGTTTAGATGCAGTTGCTTCATATGACAGATGGATATGACATTCTTTCTTTGGAGTTGCAGGGTCCAACAATGACATCAATGTGCTCAATCAGTCAGATGTGTTCACTGAGCAGTTGTATGGAAGAGCAACTAGGGTCAATTTTCAAGTAAATGGCAATCAATATGACAAAGGATATTATCTTGTTTGATGGTATATATCTAGAATGGTCAACATTGATCACATTAATTAGAGAGCCTCAAATTACTAAACACAAGTTGTTTGCCTACAAGCAAGAATCCGTGAGGAAAGATGTTGAGTGTGCATTTGGGATTCTCAAAGCAGGTTCAAGATTGTGGCTGTCCTTGTCAACTTTGGCAGCTATGTGATATTGGTCTAGTAATGAAAGCATGTATCATCATGCACAACATGATCATTGAGAATGAAAAAGATATGGATGTGATGGATATGAATAAACCCTGGAGATTTTGTTGTTGAAGAACCACTACATGTCAGAGGTTACATCCAAGAATTCACCAAGGTAGTTTAGATTGACAAAGAAATTCATGATAGGGGAACCCACACCAGACTCAAGAAGGATCTAATTGAACATATATGGACAAGGTTTCGACCTGATGCTGCTGGTCCAAGCACCTGAAGATTTCAGTAATCTTGTCTTAGCAATTTAGTTTGTTTTCAGATTTAGTTAAGCAAATCTATCCTAGTAATCTCTCAGACTAGCAATGTTTCAGATTGTAGTTCAATTTCAGATTATAGTTCACTTTCTCAAAAACCAACTAGAACATCAACTTCCAACATCAATTTGAACACATCCATGTCAATGCTCATGCACATTTCATCATGACACATCCATTTGAACATAGCATGCATTTCCATATATGTATGTATGTATATATATATATAAACTTGTCCATACATATTGGGGGCACTTGCACAATTCAACATTCACCAGCATCCAACATCCAAAAAACAAAATCTATGTTTCCTTTCTTACTTTGGAACATCAAAACACCCAAAAGTATCCATATTGTTCATAATATACCCTAACCTATTACTAATAACTAAAAACCTAACATATTACTAATGATCTACTCCAGCTTCTCCATCCCCTTGCCATTCCTCTTGAAACCCTAGTCGACGATGTAGCCAAGCTCCCTAGCTCTCTGCAATGCCAATTAAAGACAACAATTAGCACCTATGTCAAATAACAGAACGAACACACAAAGATTTTGCATTTACCTCTTCAAAGTCATGGGGAATGAGGGGAAATGGTCAATGCGGGTCGACGACGGCCCCGCCGGAGCTGCTCCAGCCGTCGACAGCCCCGCCGAAGCGACCGGTGGCTCGACATCGGCCATCGGCGGCTCCACATCAACCACCTTCGGCTCCACCGTCCAAACCTCGAAGTCGGAGTCGCTTTCCGACCCCGGCTCCGGGTGGCCATACCGGACGATCGGCCGTCGGTACTAGCCGCTACGGCGAGGTAACTGACCTCCTCTCTGACGGCGGCTGTGGCTGCTCCGGCGGTGGCATTCCGTAGAACTTCGTGAACCGCCGGAGTCGGTGACTGCGCCGGAGGAATGACTCCGGTGGCGCGGATGGCAGCGGGGTCGCGGGGGTTGCCGCCGCGAGGGTATGTGCCGGGGTCCTCCTCGCCGCTCGCCGCTCGCTCGCTCGGGAACTGAACTGGAAAATGAAGAGACACGGAGAGTGCAAGGGAGAAGAAAGGGCAAATAGGTAAAACCGCGTTGCTGTGGCTTGGCGAGCTTTTTCAGCATTGTGGGCTGCTGTGGCTTCAACATGTGGCCTCAAACCTGCTTTTTGGGCCCTCTCCGGTGGTCTTCGTTGGAGGCCTTGTGGCCTAACTTTGCCTCAGGCCTTAAGGCCACAGAAGGCTGTGGCCAGGGTTGTACATGCTAGTGTTGCTGCTTTGAAGCTGACTTTTGTGCTCAACTTTTGAGTGGGCCCGCATCTCCTTGGGCAGCACACGCACGCACGGGCAACGGAAGACAGAGCGAAACCCTCTTCTTTCTCCGAATCTCCCTTCCGCGCGAGCACGAGGGCACGCAGGCTGACGAGTGGGCCTGACGTGGTAGGACGATCAACCAAGGACAGAAACATCTCTTAATTTTATAATAAATATATATATATATATATAGATTACAAATGTCATCAATCATTAACAGCCCCACAATGTCCTACGCTTTGCTAATGTTTTCTGGTAGTTAGCCTTTGCCTTGCCCACGCCTGTTGAAAGGATTTGCCAAAAATATATACATGCTTATGCATGTAGTCCAATAGCTCAGTAATTTATGGGGGAAAAAGAAATGAGCGTCCGAGCGAGCTATATCTAAATATGGACCGCCAGTTGAATTAATATAGGAGCGTATAATACTATAGCATCTGCATGCCGTGATGCCAGCACAACCTTTGATGAAATTAGAAAGGGCGTCACCAAATCGATCGAGCCTGTGGTTGTGGTATATAACCACCTCATCGATCGATGGATCACATGAATTCATCCATCCTGTGTTACCACTAACCTAGCACAACACACATAGCTAGCTAGTCACTCAATTTACATATATTCACAATGATGAGGTCGAGCAAGAACCTCGTCCTCCTAATGGTGGTATTCCTGATCATCGCTGCCAATTTATCCCCATCTTTTGCAGCGAAGGCGCCGGAGGAGGAGAAGAAGAAGCCAGCATACGAGCTGCCACCGGGGGAAGCCGGCGGAAAGCCGTCGTCACGAGGCAGGGCAGATTTCGTACGCGCGTGCTGCGCCACCGAGAAGGATCCCGCGGCCTCCTCCTACTGCTACGAGCAACTCCTCCCGTACGGGGATTCATACAATTCCAACCAAGCCAAGGTCGCCGAGGTGGCCACCATCCTCCTCGCCAACAAACTCCAAGCCATCCACGACGAGATGAAGCTTCAAACCAAGCCGCCCCTTAAAGGGTCAGGTGACAGCAACCTGCTGAGTTGCATCCAGCTCTTTGCCAATGCAACCGCCAAGGAGATCACCGAGCCGGCGATGGATAGCCTCGGCCGCCTCGCGGATGCGGCCGCCGGAGACGGGGAAGGAAAGAAGAGCAAGGAGGAGGACCTGGAGAAGGTGCAGAAGTGGATCAAGAACGCGGAGAGCCAGTACACCGGGAATAATGACGCGTGCGTGCTGGGTATGCTGTATGAGTATAGTCTCCCCGCGTTGGATGACCTTGATAATGCGATGAAAACCGCAACCTCCCTCGTTAATGCCATAAAGATCTGATGAGAATTGGATCAGTCGTGGTCACCTTCGTCGATAGTCTGGCACATTTTATTTCCTTTTGGTTGTTTTATTACACACGATATATGTATGCGATTGTATCGTGGATTATTGCTTCTCTAGTTTTATATGAATTATATATTGATCGGTACTTTTTTTTTTGAGAATTTGATCGGTACTATATATGTGCTTGCTGATCAGCATGGATCGCAGGCATGCCCACGTTTGTAACTCTGTCATGAAATTTTGGAAATAAATTTATATACTATGTTAAGTATTATTTCAACTTGCATGTATCTTGCTTGATCGTTTGCCCTATAACTGACGTTGCAAAAATGGCTAATACACAATTTTAAAACAATTAATGAGAAATATTTTTGTATCAGTGTTATTTCACGGTTTAAATCAAATGCCAGAAATTTAAATACAATAAAAACAAAAAATCAATTCTAAAATTCAATTTTTTGAAATGATTGTTAATCTAAAATGCAAACGATGAGAGGCAACCTATGCTCAGTAACACATCGCTGAAATGAAAGGTGTGCTCCCTCGCAATTTATTCATGAAAACACGTGAATAAAATAAGAGGGATGTCTTGGGGCAAATTTTAGACTCATTTTTTCAAGTAGATTCATGAAAACACGTGCAATAGTTTTGATATGTTTTTAGAGACACTGTCACATGCATGGGTGTAACAAATACATACATATGAGAGTAATCAATCTCTTGAACACTTAAATACACAAACGTAACCATGGTGATAATCTCTCCTGAGAGTCCTCGATCCATTGTCATCTCACCGATGGGCACATGGTGAGGATCTCTGCGCCATCATAAGTGACAAAGATGGTGTGCTCGAACTGCGCATTGAGGCTGCCATCCACCGTGACAGCAGTCCAGCCATCGTCCCAGAGGGTGCACTGAGTGCCTCCAAGGGACAGGGTAGGCTCTGCAAGTATGCAACCCAACACTTTTAATTGTGCATGACATAATATATTGTATCGATGATTTCACCATTAAATAATCCCTAAATCCTTCGCTAGTCTTAAAACATAGCAATTTTAAGGTTTGAATTTTAGCATAAAATATAGCTACTTCTTTACCTACCTTCTTATTGTAACCAGCCATAAACATCTTCATTTAATTCGGCAACCAATCTATTCATCTCAGCCATTCACAAGTTCACAACCACTTATTTAATTTCATCTATCTCCATAACACTAGTTATAATCAGCTACTTTCAAAAATATAAGATTTTTAGTTGTTTAGCGAATATTATAACTTTATTGTGTTTACCTTTATTTTCAGTTCCAATTGCGATATTATCCTTACTTTTAAGGGTTTGTGAATTTACTGTTGTTATTGGAACATGAAGCGTCCTTTTGGCCTGGTTTGGACACCTGTTAGGTAGCTCTAGATTGAATGAGTTTGAGAGATGAACAATTGCATGGAGAAAGTAAGACCCACTTGTCCAGTTTGCTTCTGATCCCTAATTCGGCGACGGCGGCCGGCATCCCAGTGCCATGGAGGCCAAGGAGGCACAAGGGGAAGGCCCTGAGATGCACGTGCACAACAATTGAGGCACATGGGAAGTGGGCTCGAGGCGGACATCGGACGCTGGCCAGTGGATATGGAAGGGAAGCTAGGAAGCATTAGGCACCTTCGCCACGCCGCACACAACTCCATCGCCATCAGTGCAGCAGCCGGCGCAAGGCACAATAGCGCGTGGTCATCGGACCAATTCAACCCCGTTGACGCTGTACCACTGCCAGCGTGTCCTCTTCAAACCCCTGCCCCCTCGTCGGTGCTCAGTGCACTGATAGAACAGGTCAGAGGGAGGAGAGCCCCGCCTCCGCCGTCGTGGGGGTCGCCCGGCTTTGCTGACGGCCACTCTAGTGGCGGCGAGGCAGCATAGAGGGGGAGGAGGGGTGCGGCAGCGGCATTGCCTGGTCGCCGTTCGTGCTGCCCAGGAGCGGTGCGACACAAAAGAGGAAGGTGACTCGATTTTAGTGGTATGCTATGAGATGATTTCATCAATGTACTTCATGTTTTCTTATTTTCCAAGAACAGATGTCCCTGCATCCTTAGTGCTAAGTGCTAGCGAGTACTATAACTTTATTCATGTGTGATTTTTTGTCATTACCGGCAATCCTGTAGTTATTTATGCACTATTTTTGCACTCTGGTGTTTAGACCGGTGAGATAGCAGGAGGCTATAGGGCTTATTAGAGGACTATTAGAGATCTGGTGTGCAATTGCTCATCTGATCTACACTTAATTGTAATCATGATGTAAATGAGGGGTGAAAACAGACGGTTCAATTTCATGTCAACAGTAAAGCAGGGACAAAAACAGTAGAAAAATAGTGATAAATATGCAATATCAAGTAAGGATATACATGTCATTTTATCACTATGTTAACACAGTTAAACCAACCATCCAAATCAGGGGCAAACTGATGCTTCATTTGAAAAAAGTAGAAGTAAAATCACAAACCCTAAAATGTAGGGATAAAATCATAATTGAAACTAAAAGTAAGTGCAACAACACAATTGCCCCCTACTTTATTGGTCAATCTTTTATTTTGAAAGTATTTGGCAGGCCAGCTAAATTGTATGGATGTATCCAAAAAAATGCTTATATTTACAGAACAATTGAATAAATGCTTATGTTAATTTTACCCCTCAGTCAAAAGATTTTTTTTACAGCATATTGTTAGGAAAATTTCATCAACACCATAAACTTCTGGCCGGTACCCAAAAAATAATACTATAGATTCTCATTCTCAAACATGTGGAAAAATCTGTGGCATTTAGAAAGTAGAAGAATCTATTATATTATTTGGTACCAGCCAAAAGTTTATGGTATAGATGAATTTTTTCTCGTTTGATCCTCGTAGACTTATTATTAGGCAGAAATATCGTTTTTTTCGATGGAGACAGTAGAACGGAGGGAGAATACTTTACGATGGTTGGACTACTTTCATGCATCCAAGGAGAAGACAGCACAGCAGGTAAGAAGAAATGGTACCAATTGTGAATGTCTGGCCTGCAACCATGTAGCCTGGCTCGTAATCATCTGCACGTGTTAAATCAATAATTAGTTCCGAGCGTGTGTCGTCGTTCGTGATCAGTAAGAAACTAATTATTAAACATACTAAAATTAGACTACATGATATGGTTATTGGTTACTTACAGGTGTGCCAAATGATTGGTTCTGAATGGAATATTTTCCCGACTCCATGCCCAACAAAGGGATCGATGCTATACCCGTACTCGTCCACGTACTCACTGAAATGAAAATTCTATCATTATATGGGCTAGTTGAAGAATTACTGAACGTCATTTGAAATTCAGCATTATGTGTTTTTTCTTGCTTTTCAGCTTATGCGACTAATACTGCACCAAGACAAAATGTCTCGTAATATACTAGTACACTACACCAAGACAGTGAGAACAAAATTTCTCAGTTCCTGGACAAAATGCTTGCTTATTACTGGGAGAAACAGCATCATGCTCAATTTTTGTGTAGCCTAATTCTTTCTGTGATTTCGGATCGACGCTGATCAGTTCATTTATTGATCTAAAATCACCATGAAATCCATCAGTAATAAAGATAACCAACACCTTATTCTCTGACCAATTGAACTAAAGCTAGCACCGTGTTTGCAGGCTGATATTCCCTTCAGCATGCACTCTTCAGTGACCTGTTAGTTATAAAACACTAATAGATAAATATATATTCAGATAGGATGAAAAATCGTCCATGAGACAATCAGCAGAGACCAGCATGGTCATCTAGCACACCTTTACAAGTTGCTTAGTAGATTCATCAACCTCTCCACATAGGTATGTCCTTGAGGTGTCCCCATGGTATCCCTATATAGAACACATTACATACCACTTAAGTAACACCACAAATGTGTCAATAATCAGGTTAATGGCACAAGAACAGCACACCATGAGTAACAAACTGAATGTTAATTTTTCTTTTAATAATTGAAATGATTTACATCAAATAAAATGTTGACGACTGAGATATATAGAAAAGAGCAAAAAGAAGGGGGAAAAAAGGCATCACACGTACATTCAAGTAGACAGTAACATCGATGTTAATGATGTCCCCATTCTGCAAGTCGAACGATCAGTATTAAAACCAAGTAGAGCCAGAATGTGCTAGTATTATGTACTCCTGTAGAGTATAGTATGAATTATAAGACTCAAATTAATTAAGGGATCATGAATGAAATAATGCCTGTAGAGGTCGCGAGTCAGGGATTCCATGGCAGATGCACTCGTTGACCGACGTGCAGACACTCTTGGGAAACCCGCCATAGCCGAGGGGAGACGGGTAGGCGCCGGCGTCGATGATCATCTGATGAACTGCTCTGTCAATCTCATCTGTTGTCACCGATGGCTGACAAAACAATAAGATCCCATTTAATTTGATTCCTCTTCGACGGTAACTATGTACGATTCTTCTACAGATCATACTACTGCACTGCACAAACGGTACAAAGAAGATCGAGCTGCATTACGTGCAAGATCGATGAATCGTGCTAAGTACTGGTAACTTCGTTCCTTTTTTTATACAATTATATACTAGTAGGACATAATTATTTTTTTTCTATATTAGATGAAATGGGAATTGGTTCATGCCAATTTGTTAAAAAAAAGGGACGATAATACAGCACTCCCTCTGGTCAAATTTACTTCACGTCGAGAGTGCAAATGGATGTAATTTCGCATGATTGGTTATTCCCTCCTTTTTAATAAAAAGAAAATTTTCAAATGCGAATTTGGACAGAACATCTATATTGTATCATACTCCAGTATTCCCTCCGTTTTTTAATATTTGATACTGTTGACTTTTAAACTATCTTTGACCATTTGTCTTATTAAAAAATTTATACAAATATTATTTATTTTGTTATGAGTTGGTTTATGACTAAAGAAATTTTAAACCTATCTTATACTTTCGTATATTAGCATAATTTTTTTAATAAAATGAATTGTCAAATATTTGACTAAAAGTTAAATGTATCAAATATAAAAAAAAGGAGGGAGTATTAAGGATGAGGTTAATTACCTTGACGAGTGTCCCGGCGTGGTGAAGAACTCGAGCGGCGAGGTCGCAGGCGGCTCTCATACGAGCGATGCTCTCGCCGTCGTGCAGCTGCCGGCTAGGGCTGACGTCAGGTAGCCGATCCGTGCCGGCGGCGGCGTAGGGAGGGAGGCGGATGTGGTCCGGCACCGCCAAGCGCCGGCTCACCGTCCCCCGCCTCAGTGGGCCCCTCCTCCTCCGACGACGAGGTAATTGCTCCTCCTCCGACTCCGAGCACCTGATGATCCATGAGCGGCGGCGGAGGGCGTGGAAGGGCGGAGGCTGAACCACCCTCGCCGCCGCCGCCATTCGAGCGACTAGCGAGAGAGAGAGAGAGGGGTGGGGTGGGAAGAGAAGTGGATAGGCTACGGGACACGTGGCGCGAGGGGATTGGATGGACTGGGTTAGTTTGAATCTCTCTCCATTTTTCTCTCTCGTGGAGATGGAGGAGGCGGCGGCGGAGACGTTGCTGCGGGGAGGGGATGAGGAGGGGTCGATGCGGGCGAGGTTCGAGCGCGAGATCCGGCGGGTGCAGGCGGAGGTGTGCGCGGCGCTGGAGGCGGTCGAGGAGGTCGCCGGAGCCGGCGCAGGTGGGCGGTTCAGGGAGGACTCGTGGACGCGGCCGGGCGGCGGCGGCGGGGGGATCAGCCGCGTGATGCAGGGCGGCGCCGTGTTCGAGAAGGCCGCCGTGAGCGTCTCCGTCGTGTACGGGGTCATGCCCCCCGACGCGTACCGCGCGGCGAGGCCCGATGCCGCCGCGGCGGCGGCGGGGGGGGGGGGAGGGGGAGGGGTAGGGGAGAAGGCCGGCCCTGTGCCATTCTTCGCCGCCGGAGTCAGCTCGGTGAGTGCGCACAAAGCTAGCCTCCAATTTGTGCAATTTGGTTTCTATTTTACACGAATTCGGTTCTGCATGGATCGCCTACTCTGCCGCACTGCAATCGACTGCTGTATCCCCCAGTTTCCTGCGTATGAATAATCGTCCAGTTTGAGTAATTTGAGCATTTTGATTTCCATTTTAGACGAATTATATTTTTCTACTGAACCATGCATGGATAATAATTTGTTGGTCTCTTCGGTGTGTCTCACTAGTGATTTTTGTTATCTATTTTTTGAGTAATATGGGCATGTTTGAGCCAACTACTTTGTAATAAATGGAATATCCATTATCGAAAAATATCTATCCATATATGGTTTATGATGACGATGGTGAAAATCTTTGTTTGGTTGCTAGGTTATCCATCCAAGGAATCCCTTTGCTCCTACATTGCATTTTAACTACCGGTACTTCGAGACCGAGGCACCAAAAGGTGATGTGCTGACAGTTGAATGAAAAAAATTGCTGAAGCAGTTGGATTCATGGAAATTTCTGAGATTGAATTCGAATTGATGCAGATGCTCCGGGGGCACCAAGGCAATGGTGGTTTGGTGGCGGTACTGATTTGACGCCTTCGTATATCATCGAAGAGGATATCAACCATTTTCACTCTGTATGTTCGCAGCCTTGACAACTTGTACTCTGCAAGTCGATGTGTAGCATATACATAGATAACATACATTTATGTTTGTGTTGCAGTTTTAATATTGTTTTGATACAAGCAACTTGTTTGAGGACTAACCCTAGATAGTATTTATGTTTGAATTTTCTTTCGTTGCCTGCTGGAGAAAACTTTGATTGTTTTTTTGACGAAGAAACTTTGATTGTTTCACCGTCTACATTCAGGTTCAAAAACAGGCATGTGATAAGTTTGATCCAACCTTTTATCCAAGATTCAAGAAATGGTGTGATGATTATTTCTATATCAAGGTTTGTTCGGTCGAAGTCTATAATTTCTTTAGTTCACAACTGAACTTCTATTTATTCAGGCATATGAAAAGGCCATGTGTTGTGCACCGGATAAAATGTCGACTGTCTAGTCATCAAAATAAGAGATGGAGACGATTTTTTTTCTTCGAGAAATTATTTGTTTTTGATTGCAGCATCGTGGTGAACGACGTGGAGTGGGTGGAATATTTTTTGATGATCTTAATGATTATGATCAAGAAACACTTCTCAACTTTGCTACAGGTAATATCTTCCTCTTAGAATCATTGTATGTCCTTAATTGCATTTTGTCTGTTGCTCGCTACAATTTCCTGAACATGTCTCAAGGATAGAGTTACTTCAAACAGCAGATCTATGCATTTTCTACTTTTGAATGGCGTTCCTTTTTCAACATCTCTTATAGTCTAGTTTATGATACAAATTCAGCATATGTGTGTTTTTGGTAATCTTGCACTTCCTGTAGCTGTTAGAAGCCAGCATATTAAGAGAAGTTATTTTCTCTTCTGCAGTGTGTGCAGATTCAGTTATCCCTGCGTACATTCCCATCATAGAACGCCGGAAAGATACCCCATTTACAGAGGAGCACAAGGCATGGCAGCAGCTACGGAGAGGTCGCTATGTGGAGTTCAACCTGGTAAGTCTTTTCAGATTAACAGCCATAGGTTTTGTCAAAGTTGGCACTTATCTGATTCTCATACTTCATTCTTGCAAAGGTGTATGATCGTGGCACCACATTTGGCCTCAAGACTGGAGGAAGGATTGAGAGTATACTTGTTTCTCTCCCTTTAACTGCACGATGGGAGTATGATCATGTAATTTTTGAGATGCCCTAACCCAATTCTATAGCAAAGATCAAGTATTCGCTCCGTCTCAAAATAGTACTACATAGTACTAGATGTGATGTTTCCTAATACTATGAATCTGAACAGTGGGTTGTCCAGATTCGTTGTACTAGGTGATGTCTCGTCCGGTATTAGGTAGTAGTATTTTATGACGGAGGGAGTATTAAAGTTCTTATTCCTTTTTCCTAAAAAAAATATTAATTCTGTGAGACTAAATGGAAAGGTTAATGCTGCTTTGAGATACTAATAAGAAACATAGATTTTTTTTTTGAAAATTACACAATACAACTTAGACAATCATAACGCACGCACACTCACCCATATAAATACACGCACGCAAACACTACCAACACTATCCCTATGAGCATCTTCGAAGACTGGGCGGCAAATTCTTGAGATTGACAAAGTCACCACGGGCGCCTCGTTGTCGATGGATATGTCGTTTACCACTGAAAGCACAAAGCCGTTAAAATTCTGGAAAATTCCTTCCCCACGGAAAATTGAACCTAGGACCTCAAGTGCTACTGAGGCTCTTGTTACCACTAGGCTACAGGCCCGTTCGCAAGAAACATAGAATTTTGATTCAAGGAAGAACAATTGATTTTTTTTTCAATTTGTCAGAGTAATATGCTTGCTGCATTATGGTGTTCTTTGTACGAAGGGGTTACATTACATCTGAAGATGCCCAAGTTTTCCCAGTTTGCTAACATGATACTTTGTTAATTTGCAGAAACCTGATGTAGGGACTGAAGAATGGAAACTTCTTGACGCATGCATAAATCCAAGGGACTGGATCTGATTTGGTGTGTTGTTTATTTGCAGAGTGAAGTTTGTATCAAATCATTCCATTATTGCCGATTTTGTATGATTTGTGGATACTTGGAGGTTCGAATCCTTCCGTCCCAGATTTTTTCTTTTTTTTTTCTATATCTCGATATATACGTATATAATGTACATTATGCAGTAGACCTATAATGGGAAATGAAAGTGGCTAATTTTGGAATTGAACAAGCCCTTTTAACTCCGTGGTAGAGTAATGCCATGGCAAGGCATAAGTCATCGGTTCAAATCCGATAAAGGGCTTTATTTACTTAAGGAAATATAAGGCGTACTTCCTCTACTAGTTCTATAATTCTTGACGTTTTGGACAATGTTTAAATTAAACTTTTAAAATATTGATTATAAAACTTATAAATAGCTTTTAAAGTATTTAGTTTAATAACTTAAAGATTATATGTATAGATTTGTCTTAAAAAGTACTTTAATAAAAGTATAAATTTATTAAGATATTTATTTATATTCTAATAAATGGTAATGGTTAAAGCTTTACTTTTAAGACCATGTTGATGTACAAAACGTCAGGAATTATAGAATCAGATGGAGTAATATTCTACCATTTACATTCGAAAGAATTTCTTTCTCCTATTTCTTTACTCCTGTCTTATATGCATCTAAGAAGTAAACCAATGTAATGAAATTCTACTAGTATAAAAGAAGAAAAATAGGTCTGAGGTCTCAAATTTTGCTTCAAAGAAAATGAAATATCATGTAGGGCCACAACAACTCAATTTGTAGATAAAAGTTGGAGTGAAGCTCTTTGGGCCATATTTTATTACCTAGTTTCACTTTAGACCATCCTATATCATATCTTTTCACTTTGTACTAGATAAACTTGCTTTTGTTTTACTTTATACCACCGTTAACTCTCTTCGCAAGCAGTATTTGCCTCTTCTTGGATAAAGGGTAGCATACGTATCAGCGAGAAAGATCATCGGTGTATAGGTTTCGATGTCCTCATCGATGTGTTCAAGCAAATAGTTTCAGGGTGGTCCAAAATACAATAAATATAATCTTAGCTAGTCCAAAATAAAAAAAATGGGCTAAAGGTCGTCCAAAAGTGAAACCATAGTAATATAAGGTAGCCCAACTGCAATTTACACAAATATAAATTCTTTATGGGCATGTGTTCTCTGTTGTTGCCTGCACGCCCTATGCGCTCTCACCTACTCCCTTCGTAAAAATAAAGGCATATTTCTGTGTTTGAATCTGGACATAGGCTATATTCAAATTTAGGAATACGGTTTTTTTTTTTCAAGAGAGTACTCTCTTAGTCTCACAAGTCACTCTTAGTCTCACAGAGTCACAGGTCTCACGCACATGCCCACACGCACATGCTCTCTCCTCTGTGCACTCGGTCGCATGCTCTCTCACGAGGATAGGCTCATGCATAGATTGCATGCCTGAGCTTCACAAACAAAATTTACATGTTTTCTTGCACTTTGGACCCGCCCCGTCCTAAATTTCATGCGACGAATTGTGCATAAATTTACATGTTTTCTTGCACTTTGGACCCTCCCCGTCCTAAATTTCATGCGACGAATTGTGCATCCCGGCCCATTGCTCCTCTACAGGAAAATCGCTTGTACGATTGGGTTGGAACTTGGAAGTTGTGTTACATGACAAAAACCACCATGAATCAATACCATAGATGAGATTCAATCAGGTTTTGTTTAACAGCCACTGTTTTTTTCTCATACTGGAGTAGAATCCGGAGATCACTTTGTGATTTATGTACTATATATACTTTGGAGAACTTACTGGAGAACTTTGTGATCACAGGTAGCAGAAAATGCATAATGCATTTACTAATTTCAACAAATTAAATGTTCCATATTTTCATTCTTATCATTGTTCTCAAGTAAATATGAGCCTCATCACTGCAATTAAACCAATTCGTGATTAATGATCAAGGAACTGATTTATCAAAACACAAGCGGAGTTACTGGGTAACCAAACATCAACAGATCCAGCCCATTCAAAGAAATTCAGAGAATAATGTATCAGAGTATGGCTCAAAAGCTGCGACATGGGCATCTCAAAAGGTACATGGCATCCCGAATGATTGCAGATTATACAATCCGCTCCAGCTCTCTAGCGTAGCTTAGTGTTTGGTTGATAACCTGCAAGGATGGTATCTCCTTGCATGGCTGGGTCTCCTTCGCCTTCTGGAAGTAGACACATCCACCCTTTATCTCCCATTCTGGATGCTCCTGTTATCATGCATAAAATTCATGGATTATGTAAATTGCCATGGTGAATATTATGTAAATTGATAGAGAACATAAATAGGAGACTAGGGGGAGTTGGGTAGGAAAGACAATTTACCTCTGTGATGTACTGTTGCAGTTCTTGGTCAGCACTGAACATCAGCACTTGTTTTGCTTCAGATATTGACATGTAATCATATCCCTTCTCACTGCATCCGGCTAGTTCATCTCTGCATATGCAGAACAAAAATTGAAATAACGATCAAGGGCTGCACTAATTTTTAATCAATACATCAAATGACATGCAGCAATAACAGATACTGACCTCACTGTTTTGGCTAGAAGATCCATAAAGTACACATATGTCTCATGGGGCACAGCCTGTCGAGCGCTCAACACTCGGTTATAAGCACCCTCCATAAATGACTGCTCAAGCTCTACCGCATGCTTGATACAAGGATTTTCTAGTGCAGAGGCAGGCAGAAGTTCTAGCTCAGTGTGGAATTCTGCAATTCTATTCTGAACCAGCAGCCTCAGAAGGTTAAGGCCCAAAATTGGATACTCCTCTGGTGATGGTGGAATTATGCCACTGCATGAAACAGTATGACTTAGTGTCATATGATAGAAATACATAAAGCAACCCTTCCAAACAAGCCCCTGAATTATTTACCATGTAAGTGTTCAGCCAATTTACAATTAAAGTCAGATATGAGTATGCTTTTCAGGGATATGAAGTGCTCACCATGCTAGTAAGGATAATACAGATATGTATACTAGGTAAGTACTTCAGTTGACAGATACTTCCATTCAAAATTAAATGTAGTAAACTTCAGAGGTAACAAAACCCATGCTAGCCTAACCAAACAGACCAGTTAAGGTTCAAGTCAGTCCGTAACTTGCACCAAAGGAAAACAAATATACTACTCATTATTTCCATTTGTAGTTGCTTTGCTAAAAACTAATTGAAGTCGAAAGAAAATTGCATGCATCAAAATGACAGACTACAAAATGAATATGTAAGCAAAACTGATATTGAAGTGTAGACAGGCATTAACCATGTATCCATGTAATAAGGCTTGAGCTGACAGAAGTCCCTTTCAAATGCATCCTGGTCTTCAATTTTCACACTCAAAACAACTGCGTGCTCATATATGTCCCCTGAAAAGGTTCAACGTACTTTAGAGTTTGCTCTTGTTATGGATAACTGGAAAACTGGAAGTTTACACAGAAACGTAACTGGACAAAAATGATTTCCCAAATGTCTAGTACTAGATAGCTGGATCATAATGATAAGTCAATAAATCATTGGCATACACTATTTTCATAGTCTGATCTTATTTTAGAATCAGTGTAAGTTTAACAACAATCAATCCATGATTCAACATTGATTGCATACAAGCAGTTCAAGAGTGACCTTACAGCAACAAGTTTAACAAATGTAGCATATTTGTATCAAACATATTGCTAATGCGGCAATTTTAATTCAAAAGCAAACAATCCAGGGAAACTTACTCGCAAGTTTGAGCTCCTCCACTGCATTCGGTGTCTGCCGAAACGATGGAGGAAGGCTGGGGAACTTGGTGAGGAGGACCTGCAAATAGGGGCTCCACATGTAAATACACATGAAATTCACAAAATTTACAACTCCAATGGAATTAGTGCCAAATCAAAACTGGAATTCTATAAAGCTCTTAAACCTAGTAAAAACAAGTCATTCCTCCCCACGCCCACAACTCTTTTTTTAAGAGAAAACCGACATTTCTACCGAAAACCGAACTCAACCTAGAAAACGAGTTCCTAAGCTGATCTACACGCTCGGATCTAAACAGACGAAGCAGCAAACGTGGACAGCACATAACAAAAATCCGCAAAATTCATCTGTGAACTACACATATACATCCGCCCTACGAGTCAAGAAACCCTAGAACCAAATCCAAAAACAATCGAACCCATCGCAGCCACCGCCATCCGATCGATCAATCAATCAATCAATCAAACCCTAGCCTACGAGACATCCGGCCAGAAACAAAACCGAATCTTCTCCTTTCTCTCCGCAGACGGCGGCGGGTAGGGGACGAGATCCAAGAAAGAAAAGAAGGGGACCTTGAGCTGCGAGAGCAGGACGACGCAGGTGTCGAAGTCGTTCCTGGAGAAGGCCGCCTTGAAGCGGGAAAAGAGCTGCGTCACCTCCACAAGCTTCGGATCCATGGCGGGCGGCGGCGGCTGGAGCTCGGCTTCTCTCTCTACCAATCCGGG
This sequence comes from Leersia perrieri, assembly GCA_000325765.3. Lineage (NCBI taxonomy): Eukaryota > Viridiplantae > Streptophyta > Magnoliopsida > Poales > Poaceae > Leersia > Leersia perrieri. The sequence continues at coordinate 4,920,085 of CM002486.1, read as the reverse complement.
GTTGGTTGGTTTTCTCTCTCTCTACTCTCGAAGTCTCGAGTGCGGATTTTGCTTGCGGTTTGGGTTTTCCTCTCCTCTTATTTGTTTTTTTTTTTGAGACGGTAAACGGTTATTGGGCTTGGGCCTACCTGAATTCGGAGACGGGGGCGTGCGCGCATGCACGGCCCACGTGAACGCCTTACCCAGCCCAACTAACGTTTCTTTCATATTCTTCCTTTCTTCCGCTTATGGGGTAAAGCCCAGCTAGAAAAAAAAACACTAACGTCTTTTATTTTAGAATAAGTTCACTCTGACTCCCTAAAATAAACACGAAATCTAAATCGTATCCCTGATCTACAATACCAGAAATCTTGGCCCTCGAACTTACAATACCGGTGCAATTTGACTCCCAAGACAATATTGGAGTGTGGTTTCGCTGATGTGGCGGGTTGACTGGGTCCAAATTGCTTATGTGGCAAAAATCAAAAGTAGGACCCACATGTCATCTTCACACTCCCCTTCTCTGTCCCCTCACTCCCTTCCCTAGTGGATGCGGTGTGAAGCCAGTGGCTACAGACGCAGGCGACGAGGCCAGTGGCAGCGGATGCGAGGCGACGTCGGCGGTGGGCGTGGGGTGATGGCGCAAGCAGGCGGGGGTCGCCGGCCGCCACCACCACCGGGATCGCGCGGAATCGGTAGATCCCCCTCCAATCCACGTGAGGTCGACGCCGAGGGGGTTGGGGAGAGTGGCGGTGGAGCGGGAGGAGAAGGGGAGGAGACGGAACAGGAGATGATGGCGAGCTAGGATGCCGCGTAGAGAGGAGGGATTCCGCATCAGCTCCCTCCTCATCATCACCTCCTACGCCTCGTCAAGCTGGCCGGCTGTTGGCAGCTGTCGTCGCCCCGCGTCTACAACAGCAGGCCAGCAGCAGCGGCCCTTCCCCCACCGCCCCTCGCTCACGCCTACAACCGCTCCCACCCACGCCAATCGTCGGCGTCGTCGCCGTCCCGTGCCACCGCCCTTCCCTTACACCTGCAGTCGTGGCCACCTCCTCGCCTGGCTCCCTGCTGTACGGACGGGGTGGAGCGTCATGCCCCGAGCCCCCTCTCCCGTGTTCTCCTCCCATCGGGAGGGGAGAAGAGAGAGGAGAGTGTACATTTTTAAATCGTTTTTCCTATTTGGCATACAGGTGGGACCTAAACCGTCCTCTGTACCGCCTTGGGGAGTCAAATTACACCGGTATTGTAAGTTCGAGGGTCAATATATCTGGTATTCCATATGGCGGATACGATTTAGATTCTGTGTTCATTTTAGGGAGTCAAAGTGAACTTATTCCTTTATTTTATGCATTGTCGGCCACGAGGGTAAAAACCTACTCTATTTTCTATTTGTACCTAGTTTTTTTATATAAAAGTTATATACATAAATACTTTGCACATATAAAACTTTGCACATAGAAACTTTGTATATTAAACTCTATACATTTAAATTAATTATATATCATTAGCGTATAATACCGATAGAAACTTACGCATTAAACTTTACACAAGAAAAGTTAATACATATAAACTTCATATATAGATATTTATGCGTATATACTCCAAATATAAAAACTTTATACATATATTATTTCCATACACATAAAAACTTTGTACATTGTCAGGTCCATATACAAAGTTTAATGTTTACAAAGTTTCCACATTTGGCCACAAATACAAAAGCAGACTCGTCTGTATCTGGCCGAAAAGCCCAAAACACTGGAAAATTCGATTAGGTTTTATGAGGCTCGTGGGCCTGATGTGGAAGGCCCTCTGCATCATAAGGAAGGCTGAGGCCTATAGGGGAAGGGGAAGGCCCGTGCCCATATAGATCGCGAAGCAGATCAGGACGCGTCCATGCACGGGATAGCCATTTCGGTAGTTAGTTCAAGGGTACCTTTTAGAAGTTCCTAAAAACATGAATTTTTCTTTCAAAAAAATATTATAAAGAAACAATTTAGAATATTTGAAAAACATTAACTTCAAGGTAATTTTCAATTAATCATGTGCTAATCATTAATCGTTTATGGCCTAGCTAGACTACATCAGTTTTCCTTTTTGACAATTTCAAACCCAAACCCAAAAACTTTTAGAAAGAAAGAAATCAAAATTTACAAAAGAAGGATAAAAAGGAACTTTGAAAAACGATCATCAGCAGCGCTCATGCAGCAATTGGCATTCGTGAATCAATTAAACGCCAAACCGTCGGACTGAAAGCTCGAAAAAAAAGGAAACAATAGAAATATACCTAAACTAATTTAAAAGTTTCAAAGTAACAAGCACAGATGGCCTGCCTTGCCGATGGAAGAGACAAGGATCACGGAAGCGATCGGTTCAGTTTCAGCTACTTCCATACCACATATTGCAAACCTGCTGCCCTCGTGTCGAGCCAGCCTAGGGCGACAAGGGGGCGACAAGCCTGTACACTGCCGACCACCTCTCATCCCCCGACTCCTCCACCTCGCCGCTGCCAGAGGGTTCACCGGCAAACCCAAGGACAGCGACAGTGGGGCTTCCCCCCTCATGTCACGGCGGCTTGGGCCGCTGTCACGGCTGTCAGTGAGGGCGTTGGCGATCGTGGCCCCGATGGTCGGATCCAGCACGCTCGCGGCTGGATCCGACCTCCTTGCGGCTAGATCTCGCGTGGCCGGCGGCAAGCACCGCGACAGGCGTGGGGAACCCGTGTGGACGTTCGCGGCGGCGGCAATTGCAGCTGGGCGCAATGGCATTGCTCTCGCAGCGGCGGCAGCTACGACAGGTCACTGGGTGACGTCCTCGTTGGCAGCACAGCTTCGGGGCCTCGGGGCTCATCCCCGGCGGCGCTGCTCCGGCATGTGCAAGGTCTTTGGACTGGTGGGGATCCTTCTGCAGGGCCCTACGCTGCCGGCATCTGCAGGGTCTCCGGCTTGTGCAGATGGTGTGGATTTGGCTGCCCCAGGCTAGATTTAGGTCGTCGTCCCATGGGGCCCTCACCGGTGGCTCCTCATCATGGTTCGGGCCACCAGTTTAGTTGTTTTTCGCTGTGGTGGGCGTTGTGTGACCTCTTGTTTGCGCAGCGGCTCTAGCGGCGTTGACTCAGAGACTCCCCCTTGCAGGTGGATGCTCCACTATCGGCTTCCTCTCCCCTGAGGGCCGCCCTTCCGTTTTCCTTTTTCTTGTAGACCCTTTCTTCTTTTGGCCGGTCCTCTCCCGGTTGTGGGTGCTCCAAGAGATGGGACAGGGGCATGTCACGAAGGTGGTTGTATGTTGTTGGTCGGGTAGCTGCCAGTGTGGGTTGTGCTTTTATCATGTTTGCGGCAGCTAGGTGCTCGACAAAGGTAAATTCTTGGGCTAGTGTCTCTTGTTGCGACAACATCTTGCTTGGGGTGGAGTCAGAGCTGCTGCCAGTTGGTTAGCTGGGCAACGATAACTTTCTTTCATTTTGTTTTGCACCTTGGTGACGTTCTCATATGGTAGTTGGGGGGAACCTATGGCGAAAGCCTTGCCTAGTTAACCTAGTGCTTACAATGACGACGTCTGTGGGCACCGTTTTTCTTCTTGGAGGCATTGTTTTCTAGGTTCCCCTTGATCCTTCGGGTGAAAACCCAGTCCAATGTTTCTGGACGAGCGATGTCAATGTCTTTGACATTGTCTTTTTGTTGGATGCTTCGCTTTGAAGGTCCTACCTTGTGATTAACCTGTCTTTGCCTTCTCATCTAAAGAACTTCGAGCTGCTTGTAGTCAAGTTCGCCAACAACGACCTAGGCGTGGTGGTTTCTCTTTATTTGTGCTGCCGCCTTTGTTTTCCTTGTTTCTTTGTCTTTTGACCGTGTAGTTCAGGTTGTGCCGGTTTTACTTAATTAGCCGTGCTCTATATGGTTGTTGGGCACAGTTTTTATTATAAACAGGGTCAATTCTCTTCTTCTATAAAATTCCAGCACATCATCAGCTGTCATTTGTTCAAAAAAATATCACAAATTGCAAATTTAACGCAATCAGTAACTAGTGTATTAACAAAAGCAAAGAGCCATAGCTTGAATTGCTCAGCTTTTGATGCAGATGATTATTGGCAAGATATGAACACAGTGGGGCTCCCAGTGGCAATGGAACTTTCTAATGACAAAGGTAGCAGCACCCACCATTCGGTAGAGCTGGCCTCTCCTTGCTGCAGACAACTTCCATAAATGAATGGATCAGTTGTGCTACCAGGCTAGCCGGATCGCTGATAAGAGCATCTATGAAGGCATTCACAATGCGTCGCTCCTTCGCCGATGCCTTCAGGCTGAACAAAGTGAGGAACTTCACATGGAAGTCCTTGTCCATGTGCCCTTCATGCTCCAGCCATATGATAACCTTCACACTGTATTCATACTGCCTTTCGACATGGTTTTTGCTGGCAAAATCTGGGGTGCTGGTAAGCCAGTCAGGTTTGCTTGGAACTTCTAAAAGAGAGGAGTTAGAGCTCACAAATGGTAGAACTTCTGATGTCAGCTGCAACTGGCTTCCGTCATTGTCACTTGCACCATCGAGCCTTGTGAACTTAGATCGCTTCGGATACAGGTCAGGGGAGTAGGGGACACATTGTTCTCACTTGAGTTTGTAGATGGTGAGTCATATTGAATGGCCCTCCGCTGCTTGTTCTTCAAATTCAACCCACTCTTCTGCTGCTGCGTCAAATCCTCCTTGATGCACACGCTCTCAGAATTCTGTGTTGAGCATTGGCTGCTGCCATGGTCAAGGCTCCGTGTAGAGCATTTGCCCTCCCATTCACCATATCCCTGCGAACAGCCAAAAGGCAAAATCTTGAAGAAATACTTAGTTGAAGTGATTAGACCAGAAACAAGAGTCCTTGTATTTGGCCTCAGACCATGGCAAGTGGGCTCTGCTGGATAGTAAGCCATGTTTGCACTTCGGTGCCAAACTTTGCATCCATCAATCTCGGCCTTTGCGATGTTATCCTGGTACTTCAATACAACAAGCACAGAAAATGGAGTAATCTCCTCAGAACAGACTTGAGGCTGGGGACCTGCAAAAGTGGATAACATCTCTTCACTCACAAAGTCATGTGCAAAACTAAGGAATGTGTTTTAAGGTCATAGATTTATCTTATGTGTAACAATGCCTAATTCTACAAGGATAATTTTGCAGAGTAGGACGGCAGCTTTGTGTGAAAAGCAATAATATCACAATCTTACCTGGCACATTCAGATTATTTGTTCATTTCGAAGTCCAAGGTGCTACTCAATGTGGAGTCTACCATTTCTAATGCACAAGAACAAAGTTTGTAACTCTCTTTCCCCTTCTTAATATAAAACCAGCAATTTGCTGGCAAGGTTTCAAAAAAGAACAAAGTTTTTGAACATCAGCACCACAACAAAGACGGTTCACGATGCCCCGACCCGTGATTTCAGACACTTGATCCAATGCGCCACCAACTTCTTCCTCAAGTATTTTCACAGCTGAGTTGATTATGTTTGCCAGTTCCCTGTAACGTTCAGATCCTTTCACCATTTTATGACTCAATGACAAATGCTCACACAACACATCAACTCTTCTAGCTTCTCTTGCAATTGCCAGCTGCTTACGCAGACTCCTGCAATGGAGTAAGAAATGAAATATAGAGGTATATATAGTTTCACTGTGAATGGATAGAAATGACCCTTTGATATAATACAAGACCGAAGCTGTAAGTGCCAAAATGAGTACGGATAGATTGAGAGACTCTGGCACAAACTTTTAGTGCAAAATGGCAGACGAATTGCTTTAAAAAAAAATGATGGCCTTGTTCGGCTGGCTGAGCTGGGCTGAAAATAGCTGTGATGAATAGATTTTTGTATAGGAGTTGGCTGAACTGAATGGGCTTTTGTTAAGAGCTGGCTGGGCTGGCTGGAGCCAGCCAGCCAGTTCAACAGGGCGGATACTACAGGTCAGCAATGCATGCTACAGAAAAAATGACAGTTTTGGTCAGGGATCAGTACCACACCATGCCACTTAAGAATTAGGATAGCATGAAGAGCACAATTTTAGGAGTGTTTATTTTCACATAAATAAGTGGGATATTAAGATTAATAAAATAGCCAAGAGGATACCTAATTAGCCAGTTCATCTTCCCACACCAAACACAGTAGAAACTACCATCTAACTTTTCTTTTTTTTGAGAACTACCATCTAACTTCTTGTTGCACCCATTCTTGAGAATGCCAGCTTTTTTATTCTTTAGAGCACACTTTAGGTGGCATAACGTGCCACATGAATAGCCAGCCGTCAGCCTCCCGTTTTATACTACTAGATCATACATTCTTTCTTCAACGGTTTCAGAACATTCGAAGGATTCTTTTTTTTTTTTCGCTTTTTCCATCACAATATCATTTCTTTTCATTCTCTTAACGTAATGACATCAAGTGATTTGATCAAGCACAAAGGGAGAGTGCAAGTGTGGAGTTGATAAACATTTGCACCAGTACATATGTATTCGATTATTAGGCAGTCCATATTAGTTTACTAAGTACTGTTATTTTCCTTGAATATCTTATCAAATACTACATTCTCTTTTTTAGCTGTGTCGATCAAACTTTTCCTTAACATGTACTCCCTGCATTACAAAATATAAGGCGCAATCATTTTTTTTCCTATGTTTCAAAATATAAGTAATTATAGCGCTACATGTATTGACAAAACAATAAACTAAAAAAGATTAGATAGAATGCATTGGTTGGTTTGTACTAAGTAAATATATGATTAAATGTTTCTTAGTCTTTGTATTAAGGTGGTTATGCCTTATATTTTCGATCGGAGGTAGTATCAAGGTTGCATATTTCTTTGTTTCGTCAGAAGTATAATCTCTACACCCAAAGAGAGTAAGGAGAGCACAATAGTGGTATGAGGTAAAATGGATGTTTCATATGGTTCATCATTGAATTTCATTTCTTTTTGGTTAGAAGGTAACTTAAGAGATAGATATTATATGTTATATGTTTCAATACACTCAAATATAGAAAGTGGTGCCTCGGTTGTATAGTTTTCAGCTATTTTATTTCTTTTTTCAGGACATTTAATTTGCAATGTCATGTCATCTAGAAGCTAGCCTGCTACGGCTTAAATTATTGCTCCACTGATCAAGTTGTCACTGGCTAAATGAAGACTGGATCTTACAAAGGTGCTCATTAGTAGACTGTAGTTAACAAATTTAGGAAAGTGTATTTGCAGTAAACAATAGCCCTACCGCCTGTAGTTCTATGGCTGCAACAAACGAGCACATGTCAATGTCATGTTGCTTTTTTTTTATAATTAAATAAAATGTGTTTACTCAGTTCAACATGTGAACTACAATTCTTAATTATCTTTGGATCGTTGATTTAGATTCACTGTCTCACATATATATTGTTGATTTCTTAATTTCAGTGGCCACGTCTCTCTCACATGTCAAAGTCCCACGACAACACGCAGAGTAGCATCTAGTTTATATTGGGTGCAATTCCTTACGTGCCCTTGAGTTTTTTCCTTGATCCTTTTATGTCCCTGAAATTGCCCAGTCCTTTCTACGCCTTTGAATTTTCATCTTCATCTTCTTTATACCTATTTCGTTAGTTGACCATTATATTTTTTGTCCAAATGACTATATTGCCTCTATCTATCTAGTATGTACGATAATTATTCTATGAACATAAATGTGGAAAAAAGAACTGAATTCATAATAAAACCAAATGAGACACAATTATTTGAATTAAGTTTTAAAAAATAAATTTAAAATTGTAAATAATTTAAAAATATTATGAAATTCATACAATATTCCCAAGAAATTGAAAATACAAAAAGTATTTAGGTTTAAATTTCAATAGAAATATTTGTACATATTTCGTCAAATACAATTTAAAATTTACTTAAAAAATAAATTTAAAATTTTTAAATATGTTGGTTAAATAATTACTTGTTTTGTTTTACTAAATTAAATGAATCTTTTTCATCTTTTAGAATTGTACTTTTCTAAACAAACAAGCACATAAGTATGTTATCGATGGGAATGGTAATATTGTCATTTTGGAGAATATTTAATGGTCAACCAAGGAGGGGATGAAGATGAAAATTCAAGGGCATAGATGGAATTGGGCAAATTTCATGGGCATAGAAGGGATTAAGAGAAAATTGGTGGGTATGTAGGGATTTTTATCTTTATATTGAGATCGTCCACCTAATATTTGACATTGGCATTTTTAATGTTGTGTTGATTAATTCCAATCCATATGCAGTACAACCCCTTTGATTTGATAGAAATTCATAGGAATTTTGTATGATTTCAATCCTATAGGATTTTCCCCCCTAAACTACTTTGAAACAAAGGATTCAACCATATAAAATCTTATGAAATTCTTCTGAAATGGATTGTTGCTAGCAAGTATTGGAGGATTTTTAACATGAGGTGTAACCTCATGGAAAATTTCTTTGAGTCTCTCTCATATCAAAATCATGTGATTTTTCTGCGGTCCAAACAAATGGTCATTTTTAGTATTTTTTCGTGTTTTGCAATACTCTGTTTTGCACTTATATTCATGTGAAAATCCTATGTTTTTCTATTTCTCCGTTTTTCGCAATCCCATGAATCAAATGGCCTTATATATTATTGCTCACATCTTGTTCAGCTTTCCTTTCCCTACATTATTCACCCTGTTCAGCTTACTTATTCTAGCTTATTTGTGTGCAATGCTAAACTTGATTAACCCGTTTGAATAGCAGTAATTGTCAAACACATGATTTTGGTAGAAATGCATATGCAAAGCACATGAACATATGAATGCAAAACACAAAAATAAAGCGTTTGAATGTGCCACAGAAAAAACACAGAAATTAGAGGAGAGAGATAAGGCTCAAAGAATTTTTTTTTTGCAAGAGATTTGAGCTTATGCTAACATTCCTCCACTCTACATGTATTAAGTAATTTAGGATTTAGGAATCTACGTTCCTTTGTTTCAAAGTTGGGGGCATATAGGAAAATTTTCTATAGGATTCGATTCCTCTGTACTTATTCCTTTGGATCCAGTTATTGCCCAGCTTATATTAGAAATTAAAAATTTCAAGAAATTTGCATCGTAGATACGTCACACGGTAATCAAACTACCGATGCTCAAACCAATCCTTCTTTTTCAAAATACTAAAAAAAACACATGCTATCGCCTTGCTAATTGCTATACGGTACTATATATATAACGATGATCGATCCTGCTAGCTACGATGTGACAATTACAAGAGTTGTACACTCTGAAGTGGGGGAAAAAAAACAAGGATCTCAATATGGGGATACCGAAACGGGCGGCGTTGGTCAGCGCTGCAGTGGCCGTGCTGGGGCTCCTCGCAGCCACCCTGGGGTTCGCGGGCAGCAAATCCAAGGCAAGTGCTCACTTTTCTCTCACACACTCTCGGTCCACCGGGACTGTTTACTTCCAACAATTTTTTTTAAAAAAACATCACATCGAACCAGTAACAAGGCCTCCTCCAATAGGTTCTATCTAAGTCATCTTTTATAATTTTTAATAGAGGAGAGATAAAAACTATCTCTGATATAAGAGATAGTCTCTTGCACACACTTCAATGTTTAGTGAGGATAACATGTGAGGTTATTTTTATTATGAGCTATTTACTAAGAGTTAAATTATTGGTGGAGTCGTTTTTTAGATAGCTTGGAGATAGCAGCTATCTCTAACCATTAGAGAAGGCCTAAGGGCTCGTTTGGATTCAGTGATTTTTTTAAAAAATTCTTGTCACATCGAATGTTTGACGTTAAATTAGGAGTATTAAATATAGACTGATACAAACTAATTGTATAAATAAAGACTAATTTTATTAGACAATTTTTTTAAGCCTAATTAATCCACGATTAGCAAATGTTTACTGTAGCATCACATCTAATCATGGACTAACTAGGCTCAATAGATTCGTCTCGTGAAATAGTCCAGAGTATGGGTGAGTTTTATTAATAGTTTATATTTAATACTTCTAATTAGTGTCAAACATCCGATGTGACAAGGACTTAAAAAAAAGTACCTGCAAACAAACAAGGTCTAAATATATAAATAAAGGCCGCGTTCAGTTCCAAAATTTTTTAGGAAAAAATATCACATCAATATTTAGACATATATTTAAAGTATTAAACATAGACTAATAACAAAACAAATTACATATTCCGACTGTATACTGCGAGATATATCTTTTAAGGCTAATTAATCCGTCATTAGCACATATTGGTTACCGTAGTACTTATGGCTAATCATGGCATAATTAGGCTCAAAAGATTCGTCTCGTGATTTATAGTCGGTGCAATTGTTTTTTTCGTCTATATTTAGTACTCCATATACGTGTCCAAATATTTGATGTGACGAAAAGTTGGACGTTTGAATTTTGAAGAGGGGAACTAAACGCAGCCAAAGTATTAAATATAGATAAAAATAAAAATAATTGTACATTTGTCGTGTAAATCCAAAGACGAATCTTTTAAGTCTAATTAGGTCATAATTAGCCATAAGTGCTACAGTAACCTACATGTGCTAATGACGGCTTAATTAGGCTCAAAAGATTCGTCTCGCGGTTTTCCAGCCAATCCATAAAATTAGTTTTTTCATTCGTGTCTGAAAACCCCTCGACGTCCACTCAAACGTTAATGTGACAACCAAAACACACCCTAAACAGTTTGTTGCGTGCAAATGATAGCGAAGTGACACGTCTGGTTTTGTGCAGTCGTCGTTCGTGGGGTACGACGGGACGTACTGCGTGTACCGCGCGACGCCGGCGCTGGGCTGCGGGATCGCGACGGCGCTGTTCCTGCTGGCGAGCCAGGCTACGGTCAACGCGGCCAGCGGCTGCTTCGGCCGCTGCCGCCCACGCGCCGAGGCGGACGACCAGCGCAGGCGGCGTTCCGTCCCCGTCAAGCTCTCCGTCATCTCGTGGTACGTACGTATATACGTGCGCCTCTCTGTGCTAGTCCCTCCGGTTGCAAATAACTAGCCAACGTCAAATAAAAAAGGATGGAGGGAGTATAATTATCGAGTTATCGATCGTTCGCATGCACTTAATTGGCAGGGTGTTGGCGGTGGCGGCGGTGGCGATGTTCCTGTACGGAGCGTGGCGGAACACGACGGCGAGGAGGGCGGTTGCAGGGGCCGCGGCGGCCGGGCGACGTTTGCGGGGGCGACACGGCGGCGGCGGCGGCAGGGGCGGAGGCGGTGGCGGTGGTAGTGGCGGAGGCGGTGGTGGCGGGTGCGCCGTGCTCGGGAGCGGGCTATTCTCGACGGCGTCCGTCGTGTCGCTCGTTGCCTCCGCCTGCGCGATCGCTGGCTACTTTTATGTCGAGACCGCGGCGGACGGGTCGACGGCGCCGCAGCAACCCGGCGTGGCGATGGGCCAGCCATTTCCTGCCGCCGCACGGGGCGGATCACCCGGCCGCCATGCCCTACCCCAACCCGCACGCTTATGGTGGTGGCGCCAAGGCAAGTGAAGTCACGGCTTGACGCAATGACGACGACGCCTGTGGATTCTTGATTCTTCTCGTGCTGTCGTCGTTTCGCTTTTTCAGATATAAGCGGTTGACATAGGCACGAATCAATAAGAAATTATTTGTGAATAAAACATTTACGTCTGTATTATTCGTGATTTGAGATAAGACTGGAAGAGAGATTACGATGAAAAAACTTTTAAAAAACTTCAAAATTATCATATTTTGACCGCGAAGGATAAGCGAAAACGAAACAATAGGAGCCTTAAGAGGTTTGCCACATGAATGCATCTTTTGGGACTGATGGTTTTATGTTCTCAAAATACTACTCCTAAGGTTGTATTCTGAGGCTGATACAGTACTTATGTAAAATTTATTGGTCGTAGTAATCATACGCCGTCTGAAGAAGCGGATATATAATGCATTATTGTACTAGCTGTAAATTGTAACCCAGTGGTTGGTTAAAAAGAAAAAAAATATCCGAAGGCATTGCTTGCAATTCTGTGACAGGACCAAACATCAACGACTGGTTATGTAGCATTGAAAGTTCGCGATTTTAATTACAACAAAGTTTACAGTTTACTTTATATAGCACCAACTTAAACCACCATCACCTTCGAGCATATATCATTTCTTTCCATCGTAAATTAAGAAATGGAGTGAATGGTAAATTCTCACTTTGGACAATAAACTTCTGCAAAAGGTTTTCACTTTGGCGACATTCTTCTTCCGGCCCTCCGGCCCACCCCCCCTCCCCTCCCTCTCCCTCTCTCTCTCTCGATTAGCTACCTCTCCGGTGAGCAGGCCCTGTCCCTATCTCGATTGCAGGAATTGCCCCTCTCTCTTGATTAGCTTACCTATCGGTACGGCCTTCTCACTGGAGCTTAGCAGGAACTGGCTTGTTTTTCCATCTTGATCTTGTCATAGGATAATACAACAGCAAGAGACTCTATTCTTAACCTCGAAAATGGTAGAAGTAGAGGGTATGTCAGTATACTCCAAGAAGGTGATTTGTTCCAGTTTATAGCTATAACATGGTCCTACCCATGGGTAGTCTACATGTGTAAATTGTTAAGTTGTGATTTTTTAAGTACGCGTGGTTCTGTAAACTGAATTTAAGGAAAATGAACAAACATGTGTAAATTATTCAAGATATGCTAAAGTTTTCTCAAGAAGACATAGTTTACTTCTCTTCTCTCTAGTGCAGATTTTGCTTGCGGTTTGGGTTTTCCTCTGTTCTTATTTGTTTTTTCTCTGTCTTTATTTGAGAGGGTGTAGCTTTGGGTTATTGGGCTTGGGACACCTGATTCGGAATCAGGCTGGATTTCCTATCTAAACCGACTCTAACAGGACGGTCCTACAGTCACCAGATGCTTTTGGGTTTTGGGCTCCCACTTATGAGCTGGTTGGTGGTTTAAGGCCCTGTTGTCATCAGATTGTTGTCAGCAAAAACTATTTGAAAAACATTAACTTCATAGTAATATTTAGTTAATCATGTGCTAATCATTTATGACCTGGCTAGTCAACTGATTGCTGGGAGCAATCGGTTTTCCTTTTTGACAATTTCAAACCCGAATAATCGAACTTTCAAGACAGAAAAAAAAAACTTTCAAATGAAAAAGAAACTTTAGAAATAGAGAAATCAAAATTTGCAAACAATGGATAAAGAGGAACTTCGAAAAACGATCATCAGCAGCGCTCGTGCAGCAATTAGCATTCGTGAATCAATTAAACGCCAATCAGCTCCAAACCGTCGGACTGAAAGCTCGAAGATAAGGAAACAATAAAGATATACCCAAACTAATTTAAAAGTTAAGTTTTCAAGTGCCTTGCCTTGCCGATGGAAGAGACAAGGATCACAGAAGCGATCAATTCGGTTTCAGCTACTTCCATACCAAAAATTGCAAATTTTACGTAACAATAGGGAAAATATTGAACGAACGTTTTTTCCCTCAATTTTGGCTCAATCAAAATTTTCTCGCTCACACCCCATATTAGTAGGTGAATATAAGCAACTACGTGGGACATCACGTCAAATTTTCTGTTTCCCAATTCACTTATCTAAGTTAAAGTTTGAGTTAAAAATAGGACCTCATACTCGCAAGATGAGCAATACTTATGACAGCTGACATAAACTAATGGCCGATGCTAAACCTGCATTTATTGCATTCCATGAATAACTTCTCAGTAACTTCAGCTTAGTTCATGCCCAAAATAATTACCATCACCACCACCACCACCACAATTCAGAAAATACCTAGAAATCAGCAACTAGTGTTTTAACAAAAGCAATGGGCCATAGCTTGAATTGCTCAGCTTTTGATGCAGATGATTATTGGCAAGATATGAACACAATGGGGCTCCCAGTGGCAATGGAACTTTCTAATGACAAAGGTTGCAGCACCCACCATTTGGTAGAGCTGGCTTCTCCTTGCTGCAGACAACTTCCATAAATGAATGGATCAGTTGTGCTACCAGGCTAGCCGGATCACTGATAAGAGCATCTATGAAGGCATTCACAATGCGTCGCTCCTTTGCCGATGCCTTCAGGCTAAACCAAGTGAGGAACTTCACACGGAAGTCCTTGTCCATGTGCCCTTCATGCTCCAGCCATCTGATAACCTTCACACTGTATTCATACTGCCTTTCGACATGGTTTTTGCAGGCAGAATCTGGGGTGCTGGTAAGCCAGTCAGGTTTGCTTGGAACTTCTAAAAGAGAGGAATTAGAGCTCACGAATGGTAGAACTTCTGATGTCGGTAGCAACTGGCTTTCATCATTGTCGCTTGCACCATCGAGCCTTGTGAACTTAGCTCGCTTAGGATACAGGTCAGGGGACACATTGTTCTCACTTGAATTTGTAGACGGGGAGTCATACTGAATGGTCCTCCGCTGCTTGTTCTTCAAATTAAACTCACTCTTCTGCTGCTGCGTCAAATCCTCCTTGATGCATACACTCTCGGAATTCTGTGTTGAGCACTGGCTGCTGCCATGGTCAAGGCTCCGTGTAGAGCATTTGCCCTCCCATTCACCATATCCCAGTGAACAGCCAAAAGGCAAAACCTTGAAGAAATACTCAGTTGAAGGGATCAGACCAGAAACAAGAGTCCTTGTGTTTGGCCTCAGAACATGGCAAGTGGGCTCTGCTGGATAGTTAGCCATGTTTACACTTCGGTGCCAAACTTTGCAACCATCAATCTCGGCCTTTGCGATGTTATCCTGGTACTTCAATACAACAAGCACAGAAAATGGAGTAATCTCCTCAAAACAGACTTGAGGCTGGGGACCTGCAAAAGTGGATAACATTTCTTCACACAAAGTCGTATGCTTGGAATGTGTTTTAACATCATAAGTTTAGCTTGTGTGTAACAATGCCTAATTCTACAAGGATAATTTTGCAGAGTAGAACTGTAATTTTGTGTGAAAAGCAATAATTACCTGGCGCTTTAAGATTATTGTTTGTTTCCAAGTCCAAGGTGCTACTTAATGTGGAGTCTACCATTTCTAATGCACAAGAGCAAAGTTTTTGGACATCAGCACCACAACAAAGCCGGTTCACAATACCCCGCCCCGTGATTGCGGACACTTGATCCAATGCACCACCAACTTCTTTCTCAAGTATTTTCACAGCTGAGTTGATTATGTTTGCCAGTTCCCTGTAATGCTCAGACCCTTTCACCATTTTATGACTCAATGACATACGCTCACACAGCACATCAACTCTTCTAGCTTCTCTTGCAATTGCCAGCTGCTTACGCAGACTCCTGCAATGAAGTGAGAGATGAAATCTGAAGGTATAGTTTCACTGTGAAGGGATAGAAATGACTGCTGATTTAATACAAAATCGAAACTGCAAGTGACAAGAATGAATAGGTGTTGATTGAGACTCCGGGACAAACTTATAGTATAAAATGGCTGACGAATTGCTTTACACGAAAAAGTGATACTACAGGTGAGCAACGCATGCTACAGAAAAAAACGAGAACAGTTTTGGTCAGGTATCAGTACCACACCATGCCACTTAAGAATTAGGATATCATGAAGAATTAGGATATTGATATTAAAATAGACAAGAGGATACCTCATTAGCCAATTCATCTTCCCACACCAAACACAGTAGAAACTACCATCTAACTTCTTGTTGCACCCATTCTTCAGAATGCCAGCTTTTTTATTCTTTAGAGCACACTTCAGGTGGCATGATGTGCCACATGAATAGCCAGAGTATGGTCTATCAGAGCTGCAAACCAACCATAAGCTAGGATCTTTGTTCTCGTCATATTTATGGCAAATGCAGCAAGAGCAACGCTTGCAATATGCATCTCCAGAGTTCAGAGTGGCCTGGCATGCCACATTTCGGCATACTACCATGCTACCAGCTTGGCCCTCTCTGCAAATTGATGAGTCAGAATTTGTACTTCTGTTAAAATGATGCGATTGTTCCCCATTTTCTTTCTTCTGTGAGTCATCTTCATTATTCTGCCCTAACACTGAAGCATTTGCATTATCATCCTTTAGCTGTCCATTCCTTCGTAAAACTAATTTCAAGAGATAAGCAATCATCTTAGATTTTGGAACATTTGTGTACTTCCTCTCTTTACCCAGCTCAGCGCAGATAAGCTCAAGAAGATCCTTGCGGGTCCAACATTGTAGAATCTCAGAGGCACCTTCTGGCCATTGTGAAACTTCATATACTAATTCTCTTCTGTCCTTCAGACTCATTCCATTGCGTTTTCCCAAATCCATCATAAATCCTGGGAAAATAGAATAATGAGGTGCAGGCCTATAACAACTACCAACTAGCAAGAATTCAATTGAGGTGAGTAGACAAATAATACAAGAAAGGCAAGCATGCTGCAAAGAAATAGAATAAATGTGTAGCAAAGGACATAGTAAACATACACATTAGAATCTAAAGAGCACAATAAGTTATAGTATCATATACTGATACCACCAAATTGTAGAGTTGTCTCATATACACAATGGGCTGATTATACGAGGAAATAATCCAATGTACAACTCAAAACATTGTAATTTGACCAAAACTCACTTAACTCGGTAAATTTCCTCGATATTTATATCAACTCATATTTCGCATTATATCTTAAAAAGACATTCCAAAATTGAACTCTACCATCTTCCGGTTCAACAAAAGTTAGTGTAGAACCCAACTAGCCAACAAATCAAAGATTTTGAACAACAGGTGAGGAAAAAAGTTGAGTGAATCAGCGAACAAGGAAATAAAAGGGCTTTGGCACACTTGTAAACTTGGCTGCCTTTTGGAGGTCATGGATTCTATTCACCACATGTATTCATGGTGGAGAGCAGCATCGAGAGAAACTCATTGAGGAAAGCAACTGTTACTGCTTCAGCAACAGAACGAAATAATCTTCTGATACAATATACAATGGCTCAAATTTTTTTGTAACATCAAATTTTGTATGTTCTAAAGGAATTATAACACACCACAAATTTTGCAGCATGACTGATATATTGTTATTTTCTTGTTTTAGACAGGATTTTTTTAATGAAAATCTGGGCTTCCCAAACTGATTGATGAGCAGCATTCTGGATATGTTTATAACTCGAAATAGCAAACATTACATAACTTCCATTGGAGAAACTTTAAATCTCCTCACAAGTAGTTGTAGCTAACTCCCAATGCAATGCAAAAACTGTTTTTATCTGTGAAGTATTATTGAGAGTTAGCTAGAACAAGTTGCAAGGAGATTTAAAGTTTCTCCCATGGCATAAAAGTTCACAAGCATATCTAGTCTCATAATTGTTCATAACAAAATCGCAACTAATCAACAAGAATATTGTAAATCTCACTGAAAACAGACAGGTGCAAAGGGGATAGTTGGGAAAATCTAGGGTTTTCGGAGGGGATTACCGTGGGAAGTCGTTCACAGGCAGCTTGCACCGCTGCCTTCCTCACCAGCTGCCCTTGGTCACCTCAGACGGGAAGGAAGATTGGGAGAGCAGCGGCCAAAAGGGAGAGGGGGAAGGGGGCGCCTCCGCCGCCGCCCTCAGCCTCCGCCTCCGCCGCCGCCGCCAGGTTTGAGCTCGGTGGGAGGGTTGGATTGGAGGGGTAGTGCGATGGGCAGCACTGTAATTTGGTTGGAGCTGAGCAGTGAAGCGGCAAGCAGATACCCGGCTCCAACCCTACTCATTTTCATTTTTTTTACCGCTCCTCTCGGTTGCACTCATTTTTTTTTAAATTTGCTACCATGCCATCGTAATTTTGCAAATTAGAAATATGTCATTTGTATCTCAATGACATATGAGTCCCGCGTGAGTCAATGACATATAGGTCAGGATGTCATATCTCTAATTTTATAAAATTGTAGTGGCATAGTTCCAATTAACCTTTTTTTAAAAAGACCATTTGACTAGGCTTTGGCTCCAGATATAGATGTATCTGAGAGCTAGAGATCTATCAATCTCAATCTAAACTACAATATTACTCACTTACACCGTGAGATTGCAATCTGTCCAGTGTCGCTGCCGTTGGATGCCATCTCCGCCCTACCACGTGAATCAATCCCCAATCCCCTCCTCTGGCCCGACGCGGCATCGCCCTATGTATCTAGTACCGTGCTGCACCTCGCCCTCCACCTTTGTCCTCGACTTCTGCCTTTGACGCCGCGTCCCCCTCCTACGCCTGCACCCTTCGATGACGTCATTTCCTCTTGTGCCATCCCTCGACACCTTTCTGCGTTGTTTCTTGACACTTGATGGCGTCATCTCTGACGTCTCACGCTGCTGTCCTTCGACCCCGCACATCCCCACAACCGCTTCAACAGATTTGCCCGTGTTTTGAATAATCCATTTTGTCTTGGTTGGGTTAGCATGAAATCGATCTGAGGTACATAATTGTTCATTAAGCGAAATTGGAGGATATGCACTCATTTTGTTTAGTGTTTGGAAAGATTAGATATTTTGGTGCCAACTTAGTATAGATGGATTTTGGCATTTTGCACAGCTAGATGAAATTGAGGACTGTTAGGTAGACCAGGTTAGTTTTGTTGAGTGTGATAGATCATGTTTATTGGGTCAACTAGATGAATTTGTTGCGGATGCTGACCACCGATCTACGCCGCAATGACCACAATGCCTAATCTGAAACTGCACAATCTCGCACACCGACGACATGTTTCTTTCCTCAGTCCTCGCCAACCAATATTGATTAATCATTTTTTTTGCCATTTCAGTATATATGCAATGTATGTATTCAGGTTATTGATCTCTGTGCCCCAACTATTGAGATGGACAATATCGTTAGAACCTCACCCATATTCAGTGGAAAGATCAGGTCATTATAGAACAAATTGCTCTTCAACATAAAACCTGCTCTGCATATTACTTTTACTGGCATTTGATGTTAACGTATTCTATCTTTATGACAACACTTACAGTTTGTTGAATATAATAATTCTCTCTCGGTGTACTATATGAATTCATATAGTAATTTTATGTCGTTGTACAATCTTAATCCATACATTATTGATGGTTTTATTGCTGAATTTAGTGTCAACATCAGAATGTCATTGTTAGAAACCAGAATTAAATCTATGATTTTTCTTGTCTTAATAAAAAATTAAATCTCTGATATGGTGCCTGAAATGAGTAACATAAAAAATTGGTTGAAATGATTTAATTTTTTTCTTCAAGCCTTCAAGCTTGATACCTAGAAAAGTCTTAATTCTGCCTCCCATTTTCATGTACAAGGTTAATATTAACAGCTTCATCAACACATGCCTTGAGCTGCCACCCCTCCCACCACTCCCTTGTAGAATTTCTCCATCGAGAGCAACCGCGAGGATGAGGAAAGGTGGCGAGCACTCGGTGATGGGGAAGAGTGTCATGGCCCTACCAAAGAAGAGAGCGCTAGCGCAAAGGAGACAACGACAATAAGAAAGATGCGGATGGAACAACGTGGAGCTGAATCTTGTTGAGCTTGTTGGGGGCACGATGTCAGCTCATCTGAGGAGAGCCCTTGCATGGTGGATATCTCAAACGTGCCTTCTCGATGGCCCATCCGTATGCTAGTGTTGGCCTGTCCTTTTTCATGGTAGATGAATGGGTTGGTTCTAGGGGTACCAAAGCTACCCAACATATTACCGAGGTACCAGATTTGGTACCATAGGTACCATAAACCGGTACCTCGGTACTATATCGGTCTAGTAGCGACGTAGACAAGAGTGCAGTATCACAGAGGTGGAACCGATAAGATCACATAGTTGTGGCGTCGATGGGGTCGAGCAGGGGTGGCCAGCGTGTTATCGCAGGCACAAGTTTCCAGCGAGGTATAGCAAAGGCAAGGGATAAACCAACGAGGCTAGCATGTGATAGAGGTGGCGAAAAGTTGCACGGGGAGGAGTTGCCGAGCAGGTTTCATTGAAGCATACAAAGTTTTATTGAAGCCTACAGTTCTTCGATCAGATGGATGCCCATACTATATTCATGCTCAATAGAGAATCTTATCCACAAAGCAATTGATTTGATCGGAGCTTGTGGCAAACAAAATCAGTAGTAAAAAATACAAAAAAATATAAAGTGATGAAAAATTAAATTGCACTTTGCATCGGGGTAAAACGCACATTGTTTCATTTTGCACGTGTTTAGCATATATTTTCACTTTGCACCACGTATATTAATATAAGTTTCACTTTGCACCGGGTTCACATCAAGATAACTTACTAAATCTATAGAATTTTCATGGGTTTTTTAAATTATGAATCAAACTTCATAAAACCTGACATAAATTCAAAATATTTATAAGTTCCATTCACATATTTTATAAGATTTTCTTTGGATTACTGATACAACCCGTATAAAGTGAAACTTATTTTGATGCACCCTGTGTAAAATAAAAGTATACGCTAAACCCAGTGCAAAGTGAAACAAGATACGTTTTACTCAATGCAAAGTGCAATTTATTCATAAAAAATACTAGTAGCTCGATCCGAGAGAGTATTACGCATAATTCGATATCAACAGCTTCCATCGCTCCTACATGATTGTGTTTGTTCATCAAAACGCATCCATCATTGGGGACCTTTGTGCAAGGCTGTGTCTAGTCTATGGAAAACGTCATTCCATATGTGCCCAAACTCCTAGTCCTCCTTCATCGCTCTATCAAACAGATGACCTTGGTGGTATTGCCATCACAGAGGTATTTTCCACGTCCTATGAGCTGGGATCAGTTATGACTAAGATCCCAAAATTAAACAAATAAAAGGTAAGAAAAATAAGTTAGAGTCAAACTCTGCGTCTCAACGGTCAGACCGGCATTATAGCTCGACCATTGTGCAGTGCTCGTTCAGACCTGCCATGAAGTCCTACGTCTAGTTAGACTGGTCTCCGTTAGGAAACTCCCGATAATTCCAAGCTGACATTGAATTCTCTATATATTTCCCCTAGTGCTAAATTTGGGTATTAACATTACCTTTATTCAACAATATTGATAAAAAAAGAATAAATTGCACTTAATTTGCACCAAATAACACATGTCTTGTTTTACTTTGCATATCAATATACATGAGCTGGAAGCCAATCCTCTATAGTAACAATATAGAAACGTGAACAGATCGATCGGGTTTCCATGTTTCTATCAAGTCCTCTGGACGTACCATTGATGTTGATCGATTCATGGACCTATCAATATATTTCTAGCTAGAGAAGATGGAGACATCACTACCCGAATGCTGAAATTAATATGCACGACACAAAAAACAACAACATCAAATATGTCTTTTCATGGTTGAAAAATCTGCAAAGTAATAATATGCAGGCGTGTTTCACGTATCCTCAAAAAGACTGTGCCGCCATTATTTGCAGTGTAACTCTGCTATACATAGGACCCAATCATACAATCCGTGTATGACTGGAGCCATGTAACCATAGATCAATCAAAGAGGATGCACAACAGTCATTGATTAAGCTCAGTTGTATGCGGGTTGGACGAATGGGTCGTATGTATAGCAATTTCCTTTGCAGCGCAAGAATTTCACATATGCTAGCACAATAATACAGAAATTATATATGGTTCCTATATATCATGTTACAAATATAAGAAATAGAAAAAAAAAGTCAAAATCACTACCACATGGCTATAGAATCTGCACGTAACCAAACCAATCGAGACAACGACGCATATATATGTACATGAGATCCACTCATTTTCAAGCAACTCAATTATTTTACACGTTTTACACCTAACAACACTTTGGATGCATGCATGCATCATGCACGATGTCATGTAGATGATGCTGTGGGTGCCGAGACATAGGTGTATATACGTTCCTTGCGTACATACTACTTGTCTATACGATGTACGTACACACCGAACGGCACCGTTCAATTAATTAGCGGCCCAAGTACCACCACAACTCAAATATTCCGTACAAAAGGGTACAACTCAAATTTTTCTTCTTCTTCCTTGACACACATGATGTGACTAGGGTTCACAATTTCCTTACCGGATATACAGTATATATCTCTGTTTTTTTCTTTACCAAAAAAAGAAATTGGTAAACCAACCAAAATGAAATTCAGATGAATTCCGTCAAAAAAAGTTCAAAAATACAGTTTAAATTCTTTTGGACTTGACAATATCCAAGCGGTTTATATATTTTATTGAGCCCAGGCCGAGAAGTGTGGTTCGGTCCGTACCCGACATGGACTTGAACCCAGGACCACCACATGATCGGTCAAAGCCCACTCATCATCCGGTGCAGCCCTGGTGGGTGGGCCCGGAAGACAGCTGGTGCGTTGCGGGGCCCACCGGGCAGGAACACGGCGTGCGTGTATAAAAGGCTCTCACCGACTCGACCTATCTCACCCACACTTCTCGTCGAATCGGTTTTCTCGATCGACCTCGAGATCTCGCGTGTGCTCGAATCGAAGGCTCGCGATCGACGGCTCCCACGGCGGAGGAGAAGCAGAAGCAGGTGGGAGCGAGGAAGGCGGTGGGATTGGCAGCGCGCGACGCCTCCGGCCACCTCTCCCCTCTCACCATCTCCTGCAGGTAATTCGATCGCAACCACAGCCGCGCGCGGTCTAAACTAATTACTCGATTATCTAATCAAGAGTTAAATGTTGTGTGGTTGGTTTGTGTTGGAAATTAACCTCTGTTTCTATCAATTGATCGATCGATCGATAGATTGGTGTGATTTGGAAAGAAATAGTAATGTTACTTATTGCTGGGTTGATTCCGGCCGGCGCGCGCGCGTCCTCCAATTTTAGGGACACCACATGCTTAATTAATTTGTATAGGAAAAGACAATTCATGATGTGAATTCCTGGCCATAAATTTTGCCTTTGTTTGACAGACTAGCTAGTTTGTCTGTTCTGGATTGAAAGTTGGTCCCATATGTATGATATTGATCAGAAGATATGCTTTAATTTACTTTCAGAGTTTCAGTCCGGGATTGATAGTACGATTTTGTTTCAACAAAATAGCGTTTCTGTTAATTAATTACTTGAAATTCTGTAGGAGCACTGGAGACGATGATGTGGCAATAAAGATCCTGTACTGTGGAATCTGCCACTCTGATCTGCACAGCATCAAGAACGAGTGGAAGAACACCATCTACCCCATTGTTCCTGGGTAATTAAGCTTGTTCTTACATATAACAATCATGCTGATTTCTGATCAATCAAACATGCACCTCGTTGAAATAGCATGCTAAATTAATTCTGATCAAACAACTTAAACCTGCACTTCGTCAGTAGCATGCTGAATCAATTCTGATCAAACAAAAGTTCTGCTCGGCGCATGCATTGCAGGCACGAGATCGCCGGAGTGGTGACGGAGGTGGGGAAGAAGGTGGCCAAGTTCAAGTCCGGCGATAGAGTCGGCGTTGGCTGCATGGTGAACTCATGCCAATCCTGCGAGAGCTGCGGCAGTGGCTTTGAGAACCACTGCAATGGGGTGATCTTCACCTACAACTCACTCGACAAGGACGGCACCGTCACCCACGGCGGCTACTCCACCACGGCCGTGGTCCACGAGCGGTTCGTCGTCCGCTTCCCGGATCCGATGCCGCTCGACGTCGGCGCGCCGCTGCTTTGCGCCGGCATCATGGTGTACAGCCCGATGAAGCACCACGGGCTGAACGCGCCGGGGAAGCACGTCGGCGTCGTGGGCCTCGGTGGGCTCGGCCACATCGCGGTGAAGTTCGCCAAGGCGTTCGGGATGAAGGTGACGGTGGTCAGCTCGTCGCCGGGGAAGAGGCGGGAGGCGATGGAGCGGCTCGGTGCTGACGCGTTTGTGGTCAGCGGCGACGGTGGCGAGATTGGGGCGGCGATGGGCACCATGGACGGGATCATCAACACGGTGTCCGCTAACATTCCGATTGCGCCGCGGATGGGCTTGCTGAAGCCCAACGGGAAGATGATCCTCGTTGGCCTGCCGGAGAAGCCCATGGAGATCACACCCTTCACTCTCGTTGCCAGTAAGTACTCTCTCTGTGGTTTTTAATGTTTGATATCATTGACTTTTTAGCGTATGTTTGACCATTCATCTTATTTAAAAAATTTATCTAAATGTTTATAAATATAAATCATGATTAAAATTTCTTTTGTAATAAAACAACTCGAATAACATTTGGATGATTTTTTTAATAAGACGAATGGTCAAACATTTGTTTAAAAATCAACGAAGTCAAACATTAAAAATAGGAGGGAGCAGTGATTAATCCCCTCTGTTCATCTGACCCAACGATCACATTAATTAGTTGATGAGAGATCGATTAATTAAAATGGTCATGCGATTTGATGATGCAGAGAACAAGACGCTGGCTGGGAGCTGCATCGGCGGGATGGCGGACACGCAGGAGATGATGGATCTGGCGGCAAAGCACGGCGTGGCGGCGGATATCGAGGTGATCGGCGCCGACTACGTGAACGACGCCATGGAGCGCCTCGCCAAGACGGACGTCAGGTATCGCTTCGTCATCGACATCGGCAACACCCTCAAGCAGGACGCCGCCACAGGAGTGAACTCGGGCAGTATATGTGTGTGTATATATATAGTATATCTATTATGCAGCTAGGTACAGAGATACACCCGGGTCAGTATATATCTGCAGCCACAAGTGGCGTGGGTAGTACATGCAGGCATGCAGCTACTCCTATAATTAGGAAACAAGTAATTACTATAAGTAATAAATCATCACATAATTAAAGTGTTGGGAAACCTGTCTAATTATAGGTGGCACATGCACTGTTCTTATGCAATACAAGTTTGTAGCGGTAGAATTTGTTATACGTAAAATTAGAATGTGTAATATTTACTTTTCACTCAGAGTGTAATATTTACTTTCACTTAAAAAATGAATTTACGATGAGATCAGATCAGAGTATTTTTACAATACAAATTTCCAACACAGTACATGTTGTAAATTTTTACAATAATAAGTACAATTACAAGATGTAATTTTTACTTTTGATCTTATCAGTTTACAATAATAAATTTACAAGATTCTAGATTTACAATACAGGTTCTTACAATATTGATCGCCGTAATTAATGGGCAGACAAATCAACGCGCCATGCAACAAAATTAATGGGAACAAAACGGGATTAATGCATGCACAACACGCCATGCAACACAATTAGTGGTTTCAAAACATATATACTCAAATCATGCTGCTGAGTATTTGCTTCCGTATATTGCGCCATGCATAGTAATTGTGGGTAATTAATCGGCTGATTATTTCCTTCCATACATGTGTTTTAAATGGAAATAGCGGATGCATTTAAAATTCTTTCTATGCATGGAACCTTTTATTATGGCAGCAAATATAGCTCTTCATAATTTTCGATTCTTATGATTGTTGCAATTTTACTTCTTACACGTGTCTCCTTCACGCGGATGGGTGCAACATCTGTAGTCAATGGAACCAACTACTACAGATTAGTCCATCTATATATATATATATATCATACCCCCGGGTGCAGCAAGAGTGGAGGATGCATCCGGGTGCGATTGCCATGCATGATGTGGCCGTATAGCCAACATTACTATATATGTGTTATTGTTAATTATGACAGCTAATAAATTGTCCATTTGGCTTGCTGCGCAAATTGGGGGATCTAATGCGTAGTAATCGCGGCATTTTATTTTTACGACGTGGCACAATCTTACTGTTACTCGCACGCAAATGTCAATAGGATTTAAAAACATACACGCAAGATCCACGCGTCAACTTGCAAGCTGTTGATTAGCTATTCATCAATTTGCAATTGCATGCCGAGATTTTAGCAAAACCACCGGGGACAGAATCTGAAGAAATTGAATATGCCATGCATGCACGTCTCGACAGAGCAGGGGTGGAAGCAGTCTCTCCTACGTAATTAGGAAACCTAGGTAATTAAAGTACTAGGGACTCACCTAATATATAGGAAGCCTCTCATTTAATGGAAAGAAATGATGATAATTATGTCACTAATTAATCTCTGTTAATTCTGAAAACCATCGCTAGTATGGCTCATTTGGTGGTGTTTCTCCATCGATACCACTCTGTGTCTCCTTGCTTCCACATGCATGTTCCTCTGACCATTCATTCTCACGGCAAAGGGATCCAGCCGAGGAACAAGGATTAGATTAGTTTGAATGGTAGATTTGATCGGTGGCGAGGCGGCGTCCTCTAGCAGTACGTCGGATCCACCAGCATGGAGGTGAAGGTGATCAGGCAGCGTCTTCTCCATCTGCACTCGCAAGTGGACGGCGGGCGGTGGTGGCCCCCCGGCGCCTAGATCTGAACGGCGACAGCGACAGCGACAGAGAGGGCGGGCGCCGACGACATTGCGGATGTATCCATCTGCAGATCGGTGCGTCATTATGCTGTTTAATCTCATTCTAATCATATCATCTATTAAATTCTGTGTAAAAAGAACTGGGCGGATTAGTTTCGTGCCATGATATTGTCTGTTCTCATGATTTCTCAATGTGACTAAATCGTTGGTGTTCTTGTGATATTTTTCCCCAGACAACGTGTACTCATGTGACTAAATGTCGCCTATCGTGATTTCCTACTCAATTCCGGCTTCCGTGGTGCCGGCCGAGGGACGCCAGTAACAACATCATCAACTACTATTTTTTTTAACATTTTGTGCCCATGGTCTCATCTACTACAGTCGATCACCACAATCAACCGATGGTCACGGCCACCTACAGCAGTCTCACGGTGTCCACCATCCAGCACCGTCAACTATCCTCACGTCGTCCATCATCCGGCAACATCAACAGGCTCCATGGCACTTATAGCACCACCGCCATCCGTCGTGATTTGTTACGACATGGATTTTTGCAACTTTTTTCTTAATCATTTGTTACCATTGAGTTGTTGCGAATTTTTTTGATAATTGCGACTAGCCATTGAAACGTGCGAGTATGTGGTTTTTACTACGACAGCAGTTAGTAAAATTGTGGTTATTCACACGAGAATGGGATTTTTACAATGGCAACAATCATCATAATCGTAAAATTACAACCATTCAACCCCTGGGTTAGTTATGACTGCATTACAAACTATATTGTAAATTTACAAAATTGCAACTACCATTCAATCACGCGAGAATGCGATTTTTACAATGGCAACAATCATCATAATTGTAAAATTACAGCCATTCAACCCCTGAGTTAGTTATGACTGCATTACAAACTATATTGTAAATTTACAAAATTGCGACTACCAATCAATCACGCGAGAATGTGATTTTTACAATAACAACAGCTAACAAAATAGTGTCCAATCACCACCTTGTCCAGCCGCGAGGATGCACGACGGCCGCGTCGAGGTCGCACTGCATGAAGAGGACGCGTGCGTATTGCCCCCATGGGCGGCCGAGGAAGGTGTCGACGCCCGCCAGGTTCTCCTTGCTAGTGACAACGCATTTTTGGAAGACAAATCCTGATGTGCCGCGCGGATCGTTGCGCCCTTGTGCCGTGATGGTGTTGTGGCCTCCCTTGAGGGGACGGCGCGCGAGCAGCAGGCAACCCTGGAAGACGGCGGCCGCATCGCCCCAGATAAAGTCGACGCTCCCAGAGATGACGCAGTCCTTGTAGAACTGCGTGTACTTCTCCGCCAGCAGCGTGTCTTGGTACCCTGTCATCTCGCACTGCAAGAACACCGACTGGCTTGCGTTCGCCAGCAGCGCCACCGCCTGCTTCTCCTCGGGGCCGGCAGTATTCTCCACTGTGAAATCTCGCCCTATAAATCCTTCCCCGTGCACGCCTGCAGCAAATTACTAGTAAGTACTTCGATCAATCAAAAATGAACACGCGCATGCAGGAAGGAATATTATATACATACTACTACTATATTGGATCATATCGATCGATTAATCACTTACTTAGAGTTGCAGTGCACGGAGTGCCCTTGGTTCTGTTGCTGAGTCTGCCGCTGAGAATGGTTTCCCCGATGCCGTCCCCCACCAGCATCACCTTCTTCCTACGGATCTCCACCTTGCCGACATATTTGCCCTTTTTCACATACACCACGTACCGCTTGCTGTCATCCGCCGGCGCCGCCTCAAGTGCCTCCTTGATACTCATGTACTGGCCGCTGCCGTCCATGGCCACAACGGCATCCACCTCCATGCCAGCCACTGATTGGGCCAACAGCCGCCTCTCCCTAGCTCTCACCCAGACAGGCAGCTCCCCATGGGTGGAAGTCGTCGTCGACGTAGCAGCAGCCGCCACCACCAGCAGCCATAGGATCAGCGGGAGCAACTCAACCACCACTGCCTTCTTTTCTTTCATGGCTCTCTCTAAGGTTGAGCTTGCTAACTACTACTACTTGTGCTCGGGATCTCTTCAAGTCCCTCCCTTGTTATATATAGATAGATAGCCCAGCTTTGCATGTAGCATTGTGAATTAGTTTTGGCGTGGTCTATGCACGCGCGTTTAATCTTTTCTTTTCTTACAGTACATGCTAATTGTATCAGTTCCCATCCCTCGCGACGACTCATACCCCATCTTGCATGTAATGTTACTTGAATTTAATTAGTGCCCCAAAACCAAGTGATTAAATGGCAATTGTACTCTAATATGACGTGATTACACATGAATCCTTTGCTGGTTTCCTAACCGGGATAGCTAATCCGAGTTTTCAACCGGGGTTAAAAGCCCAATTTTAGTCCTGGTTGGTAACACCAACCAGGACTAAAAGAGGTAGCATCCCATGCGGTTGTATTTTTTCTTTTTCTTTTGCTGCAACCCCCCACAAATCATGCATGCACAGTAAAATTGTCCACGATAATGCCTACACACAATCCATAAATCAATTACAAATTATCTCCAAATCAACAAAAAAAAGTATACAACATTCACTCGAAATCATTCACAAAATAGAGAAAAAAATCCACAGCGGACCGCACATTATTCACAACATTCACAAAATAGGAAAAAAAATCACAACATTCTTCACTTCGTGCCACCTCCGCTCGGTCATCCCCCTACGCCATCTGCTCAGCCGCCTCCCGTCCACGTCGCCGCTGCCCCCAGATACGCTCGGCCGCCGCGCGGGCCATCGCCGCCGCTCCTCGTCGCCAGAGGACTAAGGGGAGAGGGGAGGAGTACTGAGGAGAGGGGAGGACTTATAAGAAAATGAGGGGAGGAGGAGGCACGTTAAAAGATAAGGAGGGGGAGATAAACGAGAAAATAAGGTGGATTATGCTTGTGCTTGATATATTATACCAACCAGGACTGAAATGGATTTTTAGTCCCGATTGGTTTTACTAACCGGGACTAAAATTATTGGGGCCTAACATATTTTTGAACCAGGACTAAAACTCATTTTAGTCCCTGTTCCTAATAGGAATGGTCACTGATGTGATTTTTTTCAACACAACAAAGATGGTTTCTCCCGTAGTGGATTTTAGTCCCGATTAGTAAAACCTATCGGGACTAAAGGTATTTTTAGTCCTAGTTTGAATTTAGTTCGGGACTAAAACTCTAGATATAAAGTCCGTTCTCTACTAGTGACAGTAGGACATGTAACATTTTCAATCGACTTCGAGTTTTTAACCGGTATTATTAATTCTTATCATAGAGATCGATCGGATTTTACTTTTCATTGTTCGTTACTTTGTTTGTCAATTTTAATCAATTTTAAGATGTGTTTCCTGTTTGAATCATAGAGTTGAGTAAATAAAAGAAGAGAATATCAAGGTGAGCTGAATTTTTTATCCTTTTGATTAAATCATATTAAATAGAAGGTTACAAGTGTACATCATTCGATATGTACATCAGCTTCTTCAAGTTTTTTCATGTGAAGGTATTTGTTGATTAACAATCTCAAAGTTTCAACGTAATAAAGAAAATCTGAGAAACACTAGTTGTTGTCAGCAATTGTGGTGATGTCCTACGGAATTCTTCTTCCTATATAGTTCACCTCCACTACAAGACATTTACTCATATATATAAAGCTGATCATATATGAGGCCACATTACCCTATGAATATAAACCGTTGGATCAATGCCCTCCATCTCATATGAGCCAGCCTAGCTGAATATTTGTAACATGCAAGCCATCGCCTAAGATGAACGGCGAGGTAAGATGAGTAGATATTGTTTCTTGCTTACTTATTATCCAACATGATCTGATTCAGAAGACGAAAACGCCAAATACGGATATAATCCCTTCTTCTTCCTATATAGTTTAAACCCACTGCAAGCATTTACTCCTATAAAGCAGCCTTCACGTTGAGCCATGTCATCCCCACTCTCAACCATCAGATCAATCCAAATGTTAAACCATAGTCGCTAGATCATAAAGTCACGCAGAGAAACTGAAGTTGTGGCCCAGTTTTTACATCTACCGCCCACACATTGGCCCAGCACGGCAGCTCAGCTGAGCCTTCACTTAGAACTGCCGTACGTGAGCCATGAGGATCGAATTGAAGCTGCAGGGCTGCTGCGCTGCTCTTAACCACGCGTTTAACTGCTTATCAAGTCGTCTCCTTTTTGTAATCTCCATTAACGTCTGAATGCATGCATTTAAATAATTAAACTCTCCCTGCGTTATTAAAAGCTATCTCTTAATCAAGAGATAGTCTCTTGCACACACTCCAATGATGGTTTGTGGGGTCATTGTCTTATGAGCTATACTTCTCTAGAAAATTGCAAGTGAAAACAATAAAACCATGGTAAACAAAAAGGCAGTAACGTCTGGAATATTGATGTATATATGATGTCTAGGCTAATGTTTTTTCAAGAATACGCCAGGATTGCGTATCATTTGTATTAAGACTGAGAGAAACAATGTATTACAAGACTATAACCTGACATAACCTGAATAAGGCTATAATCAGCAGAAAAAAAAAGACACACAACAACACGTGCCAACACTACTAGCAGACCCTAAGGAAGCGACCTAGTGTCAAAACAGTCCTCGAAAAGAAAGCCGGATTTCACTAGGACTAGAACAGACCACGAAAGCCTCAAAAGTGACGCCTTCAGGAAGGTTGCGACACCGAAACACCGTTGTCGCCCATCCAAGACTAGACTAGGTTTTCACCTGTAGGGTTTAGTGCGACGGAGGTACCTCGGCAGCGCCCTTTGGAGGGTACCGATCACCACTGCTGGCCAAGCTAAAGCTGGCTGAGCTTTCACTCGGACCCGCCAATAGCTCAGACACCGCAACCTCTCTTTGACCACGGACCAAGTAAGCACGTGGCAGCCAGAGCACCGGTGCCCACCACCGGATGGCATGACAAGGACCTCAACTGCTACACATGGCCACCATCCAGTGTTGCACGTCGCCCCTACCATGATCTTCCACGCTACATGAAGGTGGCTAGTAACTCCTTCCACCCCAAGGAGCTAAAGAGGAGCTTCAAGGAGAAGGAGGAAACTGCCACCACAATGACAAGCATCGGAAAACAGATCATCCGACAAAAGAAAGGGGAAGAGAAGGGGAAAAAGAGAGAGCACAGTCGGGGGAAGGAGGTGCCACCGGCGGCGGCGATGAGGGGAGCTCGTCAGATGGGGGAGCTGCCGAGACAGGGGGTCCACCTAGAGAGGGCGGCACGGGAGGCAGTGCCGCGACCCTGTCCCCGCCGGCCGTTGGTGAGCTGCTCCACAGCACCTTCGGCCGGATCCGCCATGGGCGCCAGATACGGCCGGAGAGGATGGATCATGCAGTGAGGACGTCGGATCTGCGCCAAAGCATTGAGTCGGCGCCGCCATGCCGAGCGCTGGAGCGCATGGTCGCCGCTGTGTCGACCGCCGTTACGCATCGTCACCACCACATCGAACCCGAAGTTTGCCACTGGACAGACTTCGGGACCTCGTCGATGCGCCGTCACGCCAACGCCGCCGCTCCTGTCCATCCACTCCATGATGTTGGCTAGCCCCACCAGGGAACCGCGCGCTGCAGCCCCGCCCGCCGTCCCTGCTCACAGCGCAGCTTTGCCGGCTGCTCACTCAGGCGGCGACAAGACGAGGCGGCGGGAGGAAGGGGGCGGTGGTGGCTAGGGTTTTGGCCGCCGCCCGAGTTGCCCTATCGGGGAGGGCGACATATGCCTGGGTTTAGGGATGAAAACGGTCGGAAAACTGCTTCTCCCATTTCCATTTCCATTTTTTTCTCTTCGGAAATGGAATCGAAACGGTAGTAGCAGAAACAGAAACGATATCATCGTCGGAATATCGGAAACAGAACCATCTGAACGGAAATACATCAATATCGGTCGGTAGCCGAAAATTTATATCGAAAATTATAGAGTACAAAATTGTATACTCAACTAATTCATGTGCCCACCATCGGCATGAGTTAGCATTGTACAGTGTCACATGGTGTGGACTTGCACCATGGCAAGGCAGTATGAGGAGCATAGATGACAGATATACATGTGCAGCATATGCGTACAGGGGAACCAGGAATGCGACTCATGAGTAGATGAGCCAGTCAGGAAAGGTAGCCATGGCAGGATAATGGGCCTCTAAACTATGCGTTTTGCACTGGCCGAGCGGAGTTGTGGAGGTATTTGGTGCTTTCGAAAATATCCTGGAAATTTTCGATAATTCCCACTCAATACGGAATTCCAATAAAACGGTCGGAAATAATGCATTACCGTTTCCATTACCGTTTCCATAACACTTTACCATTTCCATTTCCATTGCCGGAAATTTCCGTTACCAACTGAAACGGCCAGTAGAAATCAAAAATGGCAGCCGGTACGGTCGGGATTTTCTGTACCGTTTTCAACCGTACCTGGGTTAATGTCCATTGATCGATCCAAATATACTCATGCGTGGAGCCATCAATCTTTGTGACTCATTGTAAGCCACACTTTAGGCTCCAGATCATTCACCATTGGATGCATGCACTCCCAACAATATTGTCCCCCCACCCCCCCCCCCACCCCCCAACACACACACAAACGATACGTGTACCTCCTCTCTATGGTTAAGGCCTTCCTATATGGTTCATCCAGATCTAACTCTTTTTTTTCCCTTTTTGTAGAGTTGCAACAATGTCCCAAGCGATTATGTGTTCTCTAAAGCATGGCAGTACTGCAGAGATTCCATTAATTGTTATTCCTCCAATACTTTGCCTGATTACATTCATATATGCTTTGTTCTTTTTTTTTTTCTTTGCAATCTCCTTAGCTGTGTGCACCAAACTTTTATTGTGGGCAATATGGACATGTCCCTGATGAGCAGGCCTCTTCAGGTATGTAACATATCACTACACATTATTCTTTTCATTGGTCCTTTCAATTAAATTGTGTTGTACTATAGAAGACGAATATATAGTATTTACGGCCAGTCCTTGCATGCATACAGTGCTAATCTAGCTACTTGATAGAATTTTGTGCTCCACAGAATGGGAAGAGAAATTTCCTTTATCGACTCTGATGGCACTTAGTAGAGATATTTCTGACCATACTCCTTTACTTTAAAATACTAATGCTGCTTCATCTATTTTTCAACAACCTTCGTTCAAGTTTGAACTTGGATGGTTGTTAAGAAATGGCTTTCATGATATGGTTAAAGAGATTTGGTTAATTATGTCTCCTATGGAAAGATGGCAAGCTAAAATCCGTAAGCTTAGACAACATTTGACAGGTTGGGCAAAAAATGTTAGCAGTACAAATAAAAAAGAGGAAAAAATGTTGCTTGATAAGCTTAATAGTTTAGATAAAAAAGCAGAAATTATTTTACTTTCTCAGGAGGAACTTGATATTAAACAAGCTTTGAATTCTCATCTTGCTTTTTTGTTGAGAGAAGAGGAGATTAAATGGTATCAAAGATCTAAAGTTAAGAATTTATTAGAAGGTGATTTAAATACGAAGTACTTTCAACTTGTGGCTAGCGGTAAACATAGGAAAACTAGAATTTTCCAATTGCAACATGAGGATAAACTAATTAAGGATGATGCTAATTTGAAAAAGCATATCACTACTTATTATAAGAATCTTTTTGGTCCTCCGGAAGTTACTCATCTATGTCTAGATGAATGTAGGAGGGATGATATTCCTCAAGTATCGCAATTGCAAAATGAATTTCTAACTGTACCATTTTCAAAAAATAAGGTCAGAGAGGCTATTTTCCGAATGGAACATAACAACGCTCCGGGTCCAGATGGGTTTCCAGCTGAGTTTTATCAAATCTTTTGGGACACAATTAAAGCTGACCTTATGGATTTATTTTTACCAATTTCATAATGGAACTTTACCTTTACATTCCTTTAATTTTGGCACAATTATTTTGTTACCTAAGTGCAAAGAGGCTATTAAAATACAGTAGTATAGACCTATTTGTTTACTTAATGTTAGTTTTAAAATTTTTACTAAAGTAGCAACTAATCGGTTGGTTGGAGTAGCTCAGAATGTCATAAGTCCAACACAAACTGCTTTTATTCTAGGTAGAAATATTATGGAAGGTGTTTTAATTTTACACGAAACTATGCATGAGTTACATAGGAAAAAGAAAAATGGTGTATTTTTTAAGATGGTGTATTTTTTAAGATAGATTTTGAAAAAGCATGTGATAAAGTTAATTGGTCATTTGTATTACAAACTTTGCGAATGAAAGGTTTCTCATCAAAATGGTGTGATTGGGTTGTTTCTTTTATTCAAGGAGGTCGTGTTGTTATTAAAGTTAATGACCAAATAGGGCCTAATTTCCAGACAAAAAAAGGGTTGAGACAAGGAGATCCTTTATCACCTATTCTTTTGAATATAGTGTTTGATATGCTGGCTATTTTGATAAATCGCTGAAAGGATGATGGACAAGTTCTCGGTGTTGTTCCACATCTTATTGATGATGGTCTTTCTATTTTACAATATGCGGATGATACTTTAATATTTATGGACCATGATATTGAAAAGGCTAAAAATATGAAGTTTATTCCAAATGTTTTTGCTCAATTATCTGGTCTTAAGATTAATTTTCATAAAAGTGAACTCTTTTGTTTTGGTCAAGCCAAGGAGGATGAGCACTTATATTCTAATTTGTTTGGTTGCAAGATAGGTAATCTTCCAATGAGATACCTAGGCATTCCGATGCATTTTAGAAAATTGAGTAATTCTGACTGGAAACATATTGAGGAAAGAATGGAAAAAAAGCTTAGTAGTTGGAAAGGCAAACTGTTATCAGTCGGAGGTAGATTGGTTTTAATTAATTCTGTTTTGTCAAGTTTCGTGATGTTTATGGCTTCCTTTTTTGAGATCCCTAAAGGGGTTCTTCAGAAAATAGACTTTTATAGATCATGTTTCTTTTGGCAAAATGATAGTCATAATAAAAAGTATAGACTAGCTAAGTGGAGTATGTTGTGTCAACCGAATGAACAAGGGGGGCTAGGAATTCATAATTTGGAGCTTCAAAATAGTTGTCTTTTGAGTAAATGGTTGTTTAAACTTATAAATGAGGACGGAGTTTGGCAAAAGATGCTTAAACGTAAGTACCTAGTAAATCAAATAATAACTGGTGTGACAAAGAAACCTGGTGATTCCCACTTTTGGACATGTCTTTTGAAAGTGAAAGACTCTTTTCTTGCTTTGGGTTCATTCATGGTGAATAATGGGTCACAAATCAGATTTTGGGAGGATACTTGGAATGAAAATAGACCTTTTAAACAACAATATCCATCTTTATATAACATTGTTCGTAAAAAGAGTGCTTCTGTTGCATCTGTAATATCTATTGTTCCCCTTAATGTTTCTTTTCGAAGATTTTTGACTGGAAATATTAGGGTGCAATGGTATAATTTAGTTGCAAGTATTCTTCATGTCAACTTAAAAAATGACAATGATGTGTTTAGATGGAATTTGTATCAGAATGGTCAATTTTCTGTTCAGTCTATGTATTCGGCTTTAATTAATGATGGTCATATAGATAGGAATAGAGGTATTTGGAAACTAAAACTTCCTTTGAAGATAAAAGTTTTTTTTATGGTACTTGTTCAAAGGAGTGATTTTGACAAAGGACAATCTTGCAAAAAGGAATTGGCATGGTAATTTGAATTGTAGTTTTTGTGGACGTGATGAATCTATCCAACATCTTTTTTTTTATTGTCATTATGCTAAATTCATATGGAGATTGGTCTATATGTCTTTGGGATTGAGATCACCAAATAGCATTGATGATATGGGTGGAAATTGGATGATGGGTTATAATGCAAGTGTTAAAAGATTAATGTTAATAGGAGCATCTGCTATTTATTGGGCTTTTTGTTAGGAATAAGGTGGTGTTTGACAAGGCCATACCTATCCTATTTGCAGGTACTTTTTAGAATAACATACTGGTTTTGGTTCTAGGTACAACTACAAAGGCATGATGAGGACAAGAAATGCATTTCGAATTTTTGGTGAACTATGTAATAAGTGGCTTCTTTGAAGACAAGGCCGGTTAATCCATTATCTAAAAAAATTAATGGAGTAGCCATCTTCACTATTTTTTTTTATTTTTACTCTGATGTCGTCATTTATCAATATGCTCTGATGCACTCTTAAATTGACATGGCCGTGATTGTTTTTTCTTCACACACATATATAGTATATCAATTGTGAGCTGTTGAGATTGTGCAAACCCATGTGTAGTTTTATTCAATACATTAATGCTTGCCTACCAGATCCTATTTGTAATTAGTACATGATGAGTTGATTACGGTATTTTGATTCATCCTATTTAATGCACGTTGATCACAGATTTGAGCGTTTTACTTAATTTAATTTACAGGTTTAAATCAAGTAAATGAAATAAATCCATAACTTCATATAAAGGTTGGATATAATTGGTTATAGTGTGGTATTCGTTGTATTGACTAAAGCGTTTAATTTGTGCATATGTTAAAAGCAGTAATTACATTAAAACAAAAAGTAAAACATTTTAATCATTTAAATTCAGTACATCATGGCTTTTTAC
The DNA here is from genome assembly GCA_000325765.3 of Leersia perrieri. NCBI lineage: Eukaryota > Viridiplantae > Streptophyta > Magnoliopsida > Poales > Poaceae > Leersia > Leersia perrieri. The sequence goes on along the minus strand of CM002486.1, from coordinate 4,883,225 downwards.
CATTTATTTGATTGGGAGTGAATTTTTAATTTTATATTTACTATATTTAAATTACTGTAAGCATATACGTACATGTTTCTATTGACGCACAGACTGGTGCATGATTAATTTCTGCCAACGCAATTTGCGTGATTCCGCTTTGGGATTAGCCGCATGCACGTAATTAGGAAGGGCATTGTTACCTTATCTGTATACGCATTAATTTGTTTGGGCCCACAACAATGGGCCTAATTATGAAATATGGAGATGAATTTCTGTTCGGTGGACATGAGCGATGCCAGCTATGTGGCTGTTCCGTCTTTAAAGGATATTATCTCACGTGATTAGTAGCAATGCACATGGACATATGAAATGCACATGATACGGTCATTAGTTTGAAATTTTGTCCAATGTCTGTGTGACGAAAAACCAAGTGGATACAAATATTATCTTTATCACGTTAAGTGTTACAAAAATTATGGTCAAGAAAAATTAATTAGTTAAAGGAATAAAGAAAATAAAGTAGTTGCAAGATTTACAGTAAAAAAATTATTTACCAAAACCATGGTAGTCGGCCAGTGAAAATCAATTATTTGAAGGTGCATGGAACAGAATTAGTGCAACTGGTGGTTAGGAATTCTGGATAATTACTTTGCATGATTAGTGGCATGCATCCGGTGTGTGTTTGGTCATTGGTGGGTCCCATGGGAGCATGGCGTTCAGGAGGGCCATCTAATTAATTACCGTAGTTACCGGTCACCGTATTTCCATCGCTGGGTTTGCGCAAGTTGTAAAAGCATCTCCAGCAGGGCCCTTAGACTAAGCCCCTAAGTAGATTTGAGGGGTAGAGAGAAAAAAAAATTAGATCCAGCAGGCCCTTACTCAGGTCCCAAAATAGGAAGCCCCCAAATTCACCTCCGAAGCACTCATTCCTGGGGCTATGTGCGCAACCCCATCTCCGTTTTTTTGGCACGACGAAAATCGACAAGCGCGTCTTTTCTTTTCCCTCCCGCGCGTGCTCCACTGCTCCCGCAATTTCTCTCCTTCCCGCGCCATCGCGCGCTGCCGCCACCCTCTTTTTTTTTGCCGCTCCACTGATTCTGCTTCCGCCGCTATTCTCGATCTGATCCCTGCAACACCAGTCCGGCACCTCCATCTCCGACATCCACGGCGTGCGACTGCAGCTAGAGTACCCCTGGACCTACGCCGTATCATCTTTGGCGGCATCCCCTTTTCCACGACGCTGATCGTCTAGAACAGGTGAGGCCGTCCGATCGATGTGTTGCCTGTATCTTGGATTCAGATTTCCTGCGACATAGCTTGTTCAATTTCCTTTAGGTGTTTCATTATTACTTGATCACTCTTCATCAGCTATGTATACTACTTGATCACTTCAATACTTATCACTGAAGTAAAATCCATCGATCTGTTGATTTTGTTTAAACACATACTGACCGCTCATTCTGCATTATATGAACTTGGAAATGTGGAAATTATTTTATCACTTTGAGGGTTGTATAAACTAGATGCACTCAGTCTATAAATTAAAAAAAAACATAAACTGTTTCTGGCTATAAGTAATAATACACACTCAACATAAACTGTTTCTGGCTATAAGTAATAATACACACTTAACAATGTACTATTTTTCCTCTGAACTGAGAAGAGTGCAACCTCTGAATTGGGATTTGAACTTGTTAGGATCAGATAACTACACTGTAAAAAGGCAAATATTTTACAGTGCATCTTATAGCTATTGAGATTTTAGAGAAATTCGTTGGAAAAAATTCGGTAGTGCTATGTGCTGACATTGTCAGACTAGGAACTGCAAATAAATTTGGTTAACTGCAATAGTGTATGCAGTATATGAGCATTTGGCATTTGCTAGTTATCTTTTCTAATTTTAGTGCACTCCTTCCCCCAAAATTTTGTACTGTGTGTAATGCTCTTTACTGTGCATATTGGCAGCTTGCAATGGCTAGTCAAGGTCGAGGTCGAGGTGATTCCTATGTGCACATGATGTTTGAGGACACTGGCGACCCTAGTAATATAACCAATGGTGCAAAAGGAAGTACCAAGCGATCAAGTAACTATACTACACGAGAGGACATCCAATTGTGCATGTCATGGGAGAGCATTAGCACAGATCCTGTCATAGGGAATGAACAGCCAGGGAAAGCTTACTGGAAAAGGATTGCGGAACACTACCATGACAACCGTGATTTTGACTCGGATAGGAATGCAGACTCTCTTGAGCACCGTTGGGGTATCATTCAGAAGGAAGTAAGCAAGTTTCAAGCATACTACGACCAAATCGAGCGTTGTCATCCAAGGGGCATACCACATCAAGAGCATGTAAGATCAGTTGTCTAATCATCATTTTTGTACAATTATGTATGTATGTGAACTAGAACTTCAATTTTATTGTAGGTTCTTGAAGCACAAGTATTGTATTCATCGAAGGATACAAAGAACAGACGATTTCTATTTGTTGATTGTTGGTACAAGATAAAGAATTGCCCAAAGTTTCAAGCACTAGAATCCCACAAGAGGCCAAGGTCAAGGAAGTCGTCAATGCCATTTGAGGGAGCTAGTGAAGAACACGAAGAAGCACATGATGCTATCAACGGTATAATTCCTGATTCATCACAGCCGAATACTAAAAAAGACCACCAAGCAGGAAGCAAGCAAAAGAGAAGTTGAAGAATGAAGAAGGTGGGCCATACAAGGGGGTGATGAAAGATTTGCTTGATGCCAAAGAAAAAGAGGGAAAGTTGAAAGAAGAGAGATGGAGGGAGACTAAAGAGCTTCAGAGCGTAAGCTCTCGTTTGCTGAGTGTAAATTAATGTGGGATCAAGAACAGAAGATTATGTTCTGTGATGTATCCACCTTGGAACCAGATGTGAAAACATATGTGTTGACTATGAGGGCACAAATTGCAGCTTCAAAGTTGGCTGCCCTCAATGGTGGCTTTAGTAGTACTAGTAATGGCTTTGATGGTGCTGGTAGTGGATTTGGAGGTGAATTTGGTGGTGGAGACAATGGTGGTGGCAGTGATGAAGTTTGAGTTCTTTGCTAGAATAAGTCGAATTCTATTAGATGATCAGTGTGTCATTTGATAGCATTAAGTTGTCATTTCCACGATTGAACCAAGTCTTTATTTTGTTTTTGGTCATTTTTCAATTGTGTTTGACTTATTATCCTGCAAGAACCCAAATTAAAACTAAATGTCTATTCTTTTCTGCATTTGCCTATTGTTGGTATGCTAATTTGTATTAATACTACCCAACTTTGCAATGTCTATCGCCTTGTTGTTCATAGGGCTTAAATACTCATGCATATAGATGTACTAATTTCAGGGCATATACTTGCTTTGACTGTGCTAAGTTCTTAGCTGAAAATAGTTCTAGCAGATTGGCAACAAATACAGAGGCTTGTCTTGCCATACGCCATTGGTGACGAAAGCAGCAGGGACCACCATGAACAACTCAATCACCAGGAAGCACATAATCATATCCTGAAGAGCAATTGTGGGCTGGGAACGACGCTGCTAACATTACAAGAACCAGGAAGCACAAAGAAAATAAGTTGAAATATAATAGAAAATAAATGGGGACTGAAAAATAGGAGCTACTGCTGGAGTTAGTGGCACTTTTGGGGCCTTTCGAAAGTAGGGGCAGCCCTCATTTGACTTTTAGGGGCTTTAAAATGGGGACTATTGCTGGAGATGCTCTAAGGGGGTTGCGCCCTGGTGCAAAATAGCTGCTCCATATATATATATATGAAAATGCAAAAATGATCATATCTGTATGTGCACCAACAATCTGCACCATTGGTGTGGGATCAATCAAGATCTCGACCATTGGTGTTAAGTGTAGCTTATAATGAGTAAATGAACATTTTCGAGATTATATAATCTGAACATTATATTTTTCAAAATTATAATCTGAATATTAACTTTTTTGATCGCGTTTTAGGTACATAAAAGATGCTTTCTCTCTAATCTACTAGCGACACGTGTCACTGCGTCCATGTTGGTGCAGATGCACATATGGATATATATATATA